>JALLOS010000081.1:0-18255 GCA_036939435.1 Stephanodiscus minutulus
CCTTTTGGTGGCTTTGACCATCTTCGTTCTGCCGGCGCGTCCCTCCTTCTTCCACATCTTCAATTTCGTCAAATACTTTGGATCGAATGAAAAAAGCAGGTCGGCATCCCATCCAACAATTGGGCGAACATCTAGCCCTTCATAAAGCCGAATGGAATCCTCAGTCAGCAAAGCTACTGGTCGGCGTAGGTCGAACGCACGCTCGATTGACTGGGAGAGTTTAAATGTGATGCATTGAGGGAGTGATGGAAATCACAGCAGATAACTGCCACAACGCTCCAAGAAAAACAAAGAACGCCACGCACCGGTCTCCATTTTCTCGTCCTGCAGTTGACCAACCAATTCGTAATTTTCTCAGTCGCGATGTTGACCAAGGTGCCGTCATAATGAGTCGGATCTGCGCCCGCAAGTGTAGTGACATCTTTACTGTTCAAAGGGACTGAACGATTCTCAATAATATAGTGAGACAGATCAAGGAGCATGGTGTCATCGGGAAACCTGTTACGGCAAAAAAACAATATCAGTGTTCAAGAGGAGGTGGTACCGCGGATGGTACTGCAGCTGAAACGACACAACAATATCAGGGTTCGCGGGAAGATCGCTCACGGGTTACGCCAGTTGTGTTTGACCCAAAAGTTCATGGTGTGCTGAAATGTCTCCGTCGCAGACTTTGCCATCGGGCGACATGCGGCTGCGATCTTGGGAGAAAACGACGGCTTGCTGGCCTCCTTGATGTCATGTGACGCCATTTCGATCAATGCCTTCATTTGGGTCGATGCCTCGCTCACGGCAAGATCATGCTTCTCATTACCTCCAGCTGCCCCTACCTTTGAGTGGAATGCTTGCTGGACACGGTTGTAAGAAGGGAGGCACCACTTTTTGGTAGGATCGACTGCCACGCGCTCGAACTCTCCGACGAGTAAATTGAGATTCATGGACTGGGAAGACTCTCCGACGTACGATGATGGCGTCCATTTATCGACGAAGCTGTCGTCAACCGGCTGCATGCATGTCATAACGATGACATCCGCCTCATCGTCGTCACACCTATCGTTCNCCGGGAACCTGCTTCAGCAGATACAAGATTTTGTGTGTTTTGGGGATGTTCGAAATATGCAGGCCAAACGTGGCGGAATCGACGGAAAGCGGCATCGCTGTGGTCAAGGTAGGGGCGGCTTTATGGGTGGGCGGCATTTTGTTAAGCAGTGTTTTTGGTTGGGGAAGGGAAAAAACGATGGTCAAATTATGACATTTGGTTCTTTCTCCTTGGTGGGTGCTGTGAACTGAGATGAGGGTGTGGACTGAAATACACACACACACACACACACATCATACACACGAAGTAGTGGGTCTGTGTGAAGAGCAAGACTGAAATACACACACACACGAAAAAAAAACGTCTGGTGGGGTGGCACCCTCCGTTTTTGAGTCTTGCCGTATCAACACCTCGTCAATATTACTTATATGGTGTCAACGAAAACTTCTCACAATCCCACCTCGTAGCAATGAAACGAGATAAATATCTGCTTGCCAACCTTGGACATCGCTACCGTCATGCCCACCGACGCTTCTCCTCCGTGCGGCATCGTCCGACGCCGCCCGCGCCCCAAAACGGATCGAAATCAACATTTGCTCGTCCTGTCAGTCCTTTGTGTGTATGTGATATTTGTCCACCACGCGCTGAAGTTTACCTCGTTCCTTATTCCCGACAATTCGCCGTCGAAGGAGGAGTTGCTCAGCAGCTTGAGGAGGTCGGTCGCAGGAAACCAAAAGACAAGCTCGTCGGCAACATCATTTTTTGGTCTCCATAAAGACTCAAGCGAAGATTGGCGACGCAAAAAAGGGCAGGAAGGTCTCCGCCGAGACGAAATCGAATTTGAGTGACGTTTTCTTGGAGCAGTCCTTCTCGCGGGTCAGACGGGAAGAGTTTGCTAAGTCGTGACATCAGAAAATGAACACAACACAAAAGGGCAGCCAAGCGCAGCCAGGAGTTGTAGAAACACTAACAATGTAGAAACTCTATTTTATTGAAGCAATACCTACAGCTCAAACCCAGTTGTGTAGAAATAATGATTACATCGAGCCCATCTCTTCTTGCGTCTCCAAGCTGTCCCTGGACTCGATTTGCACTCAGGCAATCATCAGCGTCCATTGACTAAGCCGAGCGCACCTCGTATGGCGCGCGAGGTTCTAATCTTGAGAACTTCAACAGCCACAAGTTGAATTACACTCATCAGTTCTGCAAGTATCGGAGCAGCTACTTCACGCCTCTCCTCTTCACGTAAAAGGAGGAGGATACCTTGAGCGAATTTTCTTGCTGATTCCATTCGTTCTTTATGATGATCCCCTCCACTTTTCGGCAGAGCTACTTTACACCCCAAAGCGTCTAATTAACGCATCTAATTTGCTTCTTACTTGTAGTACTTGCGCCGGTTTTCTTCGGCTTATTCTTTCGTGCGGGTTAGTGTTCTATATGGTTGCGAAGCGTAGCAATGTGTCCGAACAAGTTTGTAGGGAGATTTGAATGAATCACCGGGGGGTTTGGTATATGAGCTGCTGAGAGGCGATAGCCGATTCACGATGATGAGTCACTGTCGCTTTTTCGCTTTCCAGAATTCTTACGCGACTGGGCCTTGGCAGCCGCCGCCGCTGTCGACTTCCTCAAGCGCGAACAGGGCCTCGCACGCTCTTCGCACCACACGCACTTTTCGATGGGCTCGCCATCCTCGTCAACTACGGCATTCTTCGCGGGGAGATTGTGAGACTTTTTGTGCTGGCATTTTTCGTTCTGACAATACCAATAATCGTCCAACTTCGTCAGAACATAGACATTGACAGACTTATTCTGATTGCCCCAGGAAACGGCATCAGTGCCAGATTCGAATACATCACGTCGAAACCACTCGGTGCTTTGAGTCAAGTTGCAGGAAATGTCGGTGAGAGTTACCATGCGCCCCCCGACCTGCATATTGGCGAACAACCTGGCGAGGGAAGAATCTAAATCTTGCCCCTTGGCGTTCTGGTTGGATCTTGAGCCGAATACCTCCTCCGCGTTATTAATGAATATGACGAGCCCCCTCTGCACCTCCATCGGTATTGACGGCTCCGCGAATAAAAGAAAGCTGCGCAAGGCTTCGTCGCGGCATCTGGTCTCTGCATCGGGGACGAAGGCATGCGAGAAATCGTCATTCTTTAAGACAACCGCTGTGCTATCGGGTGGATCATCTTTCAGAAGATCTCTTATCATCCCCTCCATCAACTGTACTGCCACGTGATGTCGGCCTTTCATTAACTCCACCCCCCTCGCGCGAACTCCATGAGACCAGCCCGCCTGGAGAACTTGTATGCCCATGCCATGTCCAATGTCGACGAAGGCCGTGATCTTCGCGCCAGGCAACCCATCGAGACGATCATTGACCCCAAGCTCGGGATCGATTTCATCTGCACCCTTTCCTCCCGACACGAAAACGTCCGCCTTCCCCTCGAGGACATCGAAGACCCGGAACAACGCGGGGATGCTGTACCGGCCGTATTCGGCGCCGGTCTGGTTGCGACCGCCACCATCCGCGATGCACGACTTGTTCATGTCGTTGCAGTTGCCGTGCTTAATGAGTTGCCCACCCTCAATCCCCTCGTACCCCCCGTTCTTGTGTATGAATTGTTCGATTGCCACCTTAAACTCGTGACGGCTGAGAAGGCGACACAGGGGCATGGCCTCGCTTCCACTGTGTATAAACGTTTTTGAATCTTCCAAAGACCGCTTCGTCGCCTCATCTATGTCCGCTTCTTCGTTCTTTTTCGACCGTTCGTTTTCTTCCGAAGATAGCATGCAGGCCTTCTCGAAATCATCGTCGTCTTGGACACTGCTGTCATCTGCCTTCTTCACCCAAAAGTCGTTTAGTTTCTTCGTCGCCACGGGGTTTCCCCTCGCATTTGCGTGAGACGTTCCCATTGCCGTCATCGTCGTCGCCGTCGGTATTTCCTTCCTACCGACAACGACGTCCCCCTCCATGGGAAAATGACGAAGTGGAGGAGAGGCCGCCGCGGCCCGCTCCTTCCTTCTTGGCGATTCCCGATTCGTGAACGCCGACGACGAAGACGACGATGCCGTGGACGCGACCTTCGTCCACTTCTTTGGCCGCTCATCGTCGCCACAATCATCGTCGTCCTCATCCTCGTTGTCAGTGCCATTCGACCCGAGCCTAAAATCGTCGTCGTCGTCGTCGTCGTCTTCGTCGTTGTCGTCTTCGTCTATGAATTTTTCGTTTCCGTCATCGTTTGCCCTCATCACAGCGGCGAGGGTCCTCTTCTTTTTCTTTGCCTGTTCGAAACAATTAATGTCCTCGTCCTTGTCGTCTTCGTTTTCGTCGTCGTCGTCGTCTTCGTCATCGTCGACCAAGTTTATTATTTCTAATATGCGCACCATCGGTCTCCGCAGAGTCGCATTGAGACGAGCGAGAACAACTTGGTGGGTGGGGCAATGACACAGAGAACTCGTGGTGGTGGTGCGTGGTGACTGAAGTTTCGGAGTCCCGTGTCCCAACCTTCGTGTGACTAACCGAGACAAGAAAAAATAAGAACAGGTGGCTGCCCCCGGCCGCCATTATGGTATCTATCAACACATCACACTCATTCTGCATGCTCTATCTTCTGATCATCAATGAGTCACAAGGACTTGCCTCGTTGTTCTCATCAATATCTATTAGAACTATCTATTATCATCAGCATGAAAAGAGCGCATAGTAGCATTGTCGTCACGGTCTCACAATCACAACAATGATGCAGATCTTTGCTTACTCTGCCGTCGTCGTCATCGTCGTCGCCGCCGT
The DNA here is from genome assembly GCA_036939435.1 of Stephanodiscus minutulus. Classification (NCBI taxonomy): domain Eukaryota; phylum Bacillariophyta; class Thalassiosirophyceae; order Thalassiosirales; family Thalassiosiraceae; genus Stephanodiscus; species Stephanodiscus minutulus. The sequence continues at coordinate 4,830 of JALLOS010000081.1, forward strand.
CACTGTACTGTCCGGGCGATCAACGGCCGCCTTTTCCCCTCCCGTGCGATTGTCGTCGTCCTCCCGACGTCATCCCTCCCCACCCCTGGCGCCGACGACGGCGACGGCGTCCTCGTCGTCGTCCTCATCGTCGTCATCTGCGTCCTCCTCCGCGCCTCTTCGCATGTCGTCGTCCAACGCCGACGACGAGATTCGCAAGCTCCTGGCCAAGGCCAAGGCGCTGCGGGAGGAGGCGGCTCTCATGTCCGGCAAGACGATCGAGGAGATGGAACGCGAGCGGCGCGAGATGAAGGAGGCCGAGCGGGAGAGGGCGGAGGCGAACGAGGCGGCGCGGAGTACGAGGGAGGCGGACGCCGCGAACAACGGCAGCAGCAGGTCGAGGAAGAGCGACTCGCGGGTGATGCCGGTGCCCGAAAACGCCGCGGCGCAGGTGCAGCAGGCGGCGTCGGCGATCGAGCGGGCCTTCGCGGACGGCCTCGTGAGGCAGACGGTGCGCCTCGCCCTCCTCACGAAGGACGAACCCATGTCCGACGATCCGAACGAGTGGCCGGGTGGGTCGAGGCAGATGTACAGGGAGGCCGGACGTCCGTTGGCCGAGTCGCTGCTCCGGGAGGTCAGGGCGCACGCCGCCGCGAAGGAGGAGGACGCGTCTTCGCCGCCGTCGTTGTCGTCGTCGGACACATCGTCACCGAACAGCAGGACGCCGCCGGAGGTCACGGCCGAGGACATATGGGACTTCGACGGATCGGCCGCTTTTTACGCCAGATCCGCGTCGGGACCACGCGGTGACGTTAGGGCGGTCGTCTTCCCGAACACCGACACTAAGTACCTCAAGGACATCGAGTCCATCTCGGGGGAGGTCGGACCGGACCGACTCCTCCTCCTCGTCAATCCGTTTTGGAAGGACGTCGAATCGTGGGGGTTCAACATACTGGCCCCGAACGGCAAGAGGAGGGCGCAGGAGGTGATATTCGACAGGGGGTACGACGTGACCTACGCAGTGTTGCGATTCAGCGCCCGAGGCGAGGATGTCCTTGCGCTGAAGTCGTACCCGTTCGATTGGCAGCTGTACGCGTACCGGGAGGACCCGAGTTGGTTCAACAGGAAGGTGCCCATATGGCTCGGATCGTCGAAGGAGGAGCCGAGCTACTCCCAGTTCTCGGAGCTTTTGAACAGCAGGCCCGAGTTCAAGATGAACAAGAATATGAGGCAGATGCAGAGGATGATGGGAAATGATGACCAATAGAGAATGCAGCGAGCAGCGCCATTTACAGTACTATAAGCTAATGAGTTGAGCTAGGTATAGGGAGTAATATTTGCAGCTGCATTAATTGAGGTACGACGAGAGTTTGATTAGAGTACAAAGTGATTACGCCTGTCGATGGCGAAAACCCCATCTGTTGGTGAGACCTCATGACTTACTTAGGGCATGTCGAACGCGATGATCCAGCGCTGTGACATTGCATTTGCATCCGTAATGAGTAATGAGTTACCCGTAGCGAGGCCTCAAGAAGCTCATTAAGAACTCGTAGACCCAAAACGTGACGGCGTGTTTCACTGCAGCCCTCACCAACTTCGGCTCTAGTCCCTCAAAGAAGGCTCTAAGTCCACCTGCTCTGTACAGCTTCGCGGCCACTTGCCGTGAGGTCAATAATTCATGCGTCTTCCCCTCCTCCGTAGTCTGCACTTGCACAATTGTTTTTACGATATCGATAGGATAGGTGGGTATCCACATCGCCCAACCAGCCATGGCACCGAATATGAGTGGCGCGGCGTGTGTTCCCAATTCATCCGCCAAGGCGGATTGTGCGAGAAGGCCATACGCCACGAAGTAAAAAGCGAAAGAAGGTATTTCGCGAACGATTGTAATACCAAGTCCATGGAATAGCAGTGCTCTCCAGCCTTCATTCCTGACCATCCACCGAGCACAGTCGAGCTCGTTTTTGTACAACACAGATGAAGCGGATGCGTCATCATCTTTCTTGTTCCTGCTGAGCTTGTTCTGTGTCTGCATTCTTATCTTCACCAGCTCAACGGGAGAAACGACGAACGATGACAGCAGTCCAGCCAGGGTTCCTGCTATTGCCATTTTCAATATATTGGATTGGATAGTCGAGTGTTTTTCTAGCCACAAGAAGGTTATCTCGTTTACAGCGAATTGGATTGCTTTTATGATCGCCTGACCGACCATCTGTTGGAACGCAATGCTGGTTTAACGCTTCTGTGCATTGTACAGATAAGAAAAAATCATCGAATACGTCTCACCGTAACGAGAACGCCCTCGAAGAATCCGCGTAGGCCTTCGTTTTTCCAAATAACTTGCATACTCCTTGCAACATTTAGTTGGCTCTTACCCGCCCCGGTGCTCACTTGAGCTTTCGTTGATAGCGTATCGAATGGGTATGATATTCCCACTCCGATTGCTCCGCCAACGCTGCCGGCAAACAAACTGGCCATCGTAGCTGTTGCGCTTAGATTAATTTGTGTAGTGCTTGCGCCTCCGCGTGGAAATAGTGATACTGGCGTATTGAGTTGTTCGTAACTTTTGCGGGTGTTTATTCGTGAAGTGCGATCGCTATTTGCAACTGCGAGGAGGCCAACGAAGCTCGAGCAACTCTTCATGCTAGCTCATGAAGGCCGGTGAACTGAAACCCGAAAGCGAAAGGCGGTTCAGGTTAGCTGAATTGCTGCTCAGTGAATCCTCCGCCCCCGTTTCACTTCGCTGCTAAGTACTTTGTGTTCATTAACTACTTCATTATGGGAGAAACTAGGAACAAAATAATAATTCGTGGGGAGGTGTGTTCCGACTCGGACAGAGAGCGGGCGGTGAGAAGTTGTTGTTGGCTGGAGGCAGGCCTGTTTGTTGGCGTCCGTTCAGGTTCAGGTGAGGTTCCCGCGCTGACGTCACACTGGCGCTCAGAATGTAGAGAGTAAGTAGGTACATACTAATCTACTTAGATACCATAGACTCTACAGATGTAGATAGTATCTACAGTGGTGATGTGTGTGTGCGTGGAGAGCTGTGCGATGGTGTTTCCCCCGCCCACTTGATGCCTGTGCATCTCACACAACAACAGCAACCATGATGTCCCCCCTCCTCTCTGCGGCATGCGCCGCCCTCGTAATCGCATCACCATCATCCGCCTTTGTTCCCTCTACATCGAACTATGCGTCCGTTAAATCTTCTCTCTCCATGTCAAAAGATGTCGAAGTTACCACCACGACCCGCCGTGGATTCATGGACAACGTAGCAACGACCGCCGCAGCCATAGCTGGGGCATCATCCGTGTGGATGCAACCCTCTCCTGCGATGGCATACGGATTGAGCAAGGCTAATGATAAACTTGCCAGGTGAGCTATATTTTCTGACGCTGACACCATGACAATAAAGATTTGTACATACCAGCGTAGCCATTCGTGTTCTCACCCATAGCACTGAACACTCGAATGCTTAGTTTTGGACTTCCAGGACTCGTCAATGTCCCCAACGGTTACTCTGCGCTTGCCGAAATTTATGGCAAGGCGGCAAATCGGTCACCGCTCCTCGTGGCATTCGGCTTCCCTCTCGATTGGGTTGTGACTTTGCCAAGCCAGGATATGAACGGAGAAGATGGTACCATCCAGGCTGGAGAATATGCCAAGGGTGACACTGCGACATTTTTCGTCGTGCCAAATGCAGGGAAGGAGGTATGTGGTCGACTTGCGATTCAAATATTCAAGGGGGTGCAAAGGTCAAATAGAACCTTCGCCTCTATGTTTGCTTTTCTAACCAATTATTCTCGCACACAACGACAGAATATTCTAGAAAAAGATAAGGGATTCTTCACATCGGCTATTATTGCCGCAATTTCCCAAAAGGGCAATAACGTCTACCAGGACTTCAAAATCACCAAGATGGAGCCGGTCACTGTTGACAATGGGAAGTATATGCTGGTGGACTTCAAGTACACACTGCTGACGGGAGCGGGATTCGAAGTGGAAAGGAAAGGTGTGTCGTCCGTTACGAGTGCGGGAGATGGCGTTCAGCTATTGTGGTGTGCGAGTATTGCGGCGAGGTACAAAAATAAGACGGAGGGGCAGTTGAGGAGCATTGCTCAGAGTTTCCGCGTATATGCTGATGGCCTTAACTTTTCCGCTGACTTGAGATCGGCGGCACCGGATTTTTCTTAATCCATTTTCTGAGATTTTAGATAAGTTCTTTCTCATTTTAGTAAGGACATCAAGATCAACTTGGATTATACATTCTATCGACAAAAGAGCTATTGCCAATCCTGAGATATATCATCTAGAATTTCATGAGGAAGATCTTTTCGCATCAATAGGTCACTTCCATCACCAGCATCGCACATCCTACGAATCCAAGTCGCCCCCTGTCTTGTTAATACTACAGGTTGATTCCTTCCTTTCGCTCTTTCCTCCACCTTATTCTTGACCGTTTCACAGGCTTTTTGACGCATGCTTGTCAAGTGGTTCTGACCATGCACCATGCCTGCATCTACAGTGTTCATGGAGGCACTTTTCAGCTTTTGGAGTTGCTCAAACACGACGCTAGCGCGGGTGGAGAAATTAGAGAGCCGGTGAATCAGTCGGACATAAATGGATTCCGATGGGTGGGTGCACGTTGTTCTTGTTGTATCCCATGCTGTCGTCTCTGCCGACTCTTGATGACTTTTTGGAAGCAACGGGGGTGAAAAATTAGATGATCCTATGGTACTTTGTGCCTGCCAAACTTCCTGCCATGCCTCCTGCCATGACGGCTCTTCGTTGCTGCTTTCATCGACATCGTCGATGGCGGATTGAGATGGAGGAGGGTTTACACGATAGCGACAAGATCTCCCGAGATGATAATCTCCCCAAAGAAATTGGTATGCGCATACACAGTACGGTTCACATCGCCCCATCCTCCAATCCCAGCGACATTCTGCATCTGTTGTGGGAATCACATGTTGGGTGAGGAGCTCCTTGGCACGCTCGCCGAATAAATCGAGATAAGTTTGTTCATCCTCATAGTTCGCATTTATTCTACTGTTTTTGTCATTATTGTAGTAATATGCGCTGTGTCCAGTGCTTTCGTGTGGATGCACATTGCTGCTATCGGTGTTGCCATTGACGCTGCTGCTGTCGGAACCATCATTGGTCGACGACGAAGAGGTGAAGGATGACGACGTTTTCGACGAGGACGCATTCTCGTTATCGGGGTGAGATCGATGGGTGTTGCCGTTAGTTTCATAGTCGCCATTGATGGAATCGCCATCATTCACATTCTTGGACTCGAGGCCGTCATTTTGGTGCGCGATGGTATCGTCGCCGCCTGCGTTCGTCGGCGAGGAATCGAATGCCGAAGTTTCTCTAGTCAGAACACAAGACAGACCGACAGCGAGCATCGGCATGAATAACGCTTTCATCTTTTATGGTGTNTTGGTATCCTCTAGTATTGCAAACGGCCTACCCCCACCGGAGTCTCAGTTACACACACACCAAGGAGGAGTGGAAGCGGCAATGGAGAGGGCGCCGGGAGTCGACGTCATCGTCGGAATCGGGCCTGCACTTTGGTCATTATATCGCGGGAATAGCCTCGGATCATATTTCCTACTTCCACGCCCTAAAAGCATCACTTATCATTCGGAGAGGCGTCGTCCTGGACCGATGGGCACGGGGTCTGTCGGTAATGTTGGAAAAAATGTTCGGATGCGCGCTAATTACCAAGCTCCGATCAATACTACTAATGGAGGCAGATTTCAACGCGACCAATAAAATCATCTATGGACAGCGGATGCTACAGCAGGCACAAAAGTACAAGCTAGTTCCAGAAGAAATCTACAGTGAAAGGAACTGCCTGGCGGATGACGGGACTCTCACGAAGGTCCTTTTCTACGACATCGTGCGCCAGACGCGACACCCGGCAGGAATAGGAGCTGTGGATGCAGATAATTGCTATGACAGGATTGCCCACCCAATTGCGTCAATGGTTTTCCAGTCGGTGGGGGTTTCAAAGGAAGCGGCAGTCTCGATGCTATCCACAATTCAAGACATGAAATTTTTCCTTCGAACGAGTTTCGGGGACTCAACAGTGTATGCCGGATCTGCGAATGGGAAGAAGACGCAAGGACTCTGTCAAGGCAATGGTGCAGCCCCGGCGGGCTGGAGCGTAACTAGCATCGCGATGATTAGGGCGCACAAGAGAAAGGGACATGGCGCTCACCTTTGCTGCCCGATCACAAAAACGGACCATCATTCAGCGGGCACTGTGTTTGTGGACGACATCGATCTTGAGCACTTCAACATGACAAAACTGCAAACAGTAGAAGAGGTGCATGTCGAATTCCAGAAGAGCATTCTAAACTGGGGGAAGCTACTACTGGCAACAGGTGGGGCCCTGAAGCCTGCAAAATGTTTCTATCACCTGATCTCCTTCATATGGCGACCTAATGGCACATGGCGGTATGGGATAATGAGGGGAGGGAGGACCTGGGGATCATGGTCCCACTCGAGGACGGATCGCTTGCAGCCATTGAACACATGCCCATCACCACCCCCACAAAAACTCTTGGGCAAATGACCTGTCCCACAGGCGGAAGCGACGGTGCGGTGGCGCAGATGCGCGAGAAAGCGAGGGGATGGGTGGATAAGGCCAAAGCAAGTAAGCTCAACAAGCGCGTTCTCGTCTTCCTCCTGGACAAGCAATTCTGGCCAGGGGTCTCCTTCGGCATCAGCAGTGTCTGCGCTTCCTTTGCAGAACTAGAGGAATGTCTAATGAAGATATACTACGACATGTTGCCAATGTGTGGTATTAGGCGCTCGGTGCGCCGTGAACTTCGGCAGATGGACAGAGGTTTTTATGGGGTGGGCCTACCGCACCCGGGTGTGGAGTGTTTTATCGCACAGCTGAACAAGCTTCTAACACACTATGGTAGTAGTTCAAGTCTAGGTGTGCATATGCAAGTATTGATGGAGATGCTAGTGATTGAAGGAGGAATCTCCTTACAGATTTTATCGGAGTCATTCTCCACTTACGGGAAGCGGGTAACACACAGCTGGCTGTGATCGGTGTGGGAGAAAATTGATATGTTTGGGTTCAAAGTAGAAATTCAAGAACTTCCACTTCAGTTTCCGAGAGAGAATGATGGATGGATTATGAGGGCTTTCGCTCAACTCGAAATTGATGAAGATGAACTGCTCCGTCTGAATCGGGTTCGGTGCCATCAACAAGTCCTATTTATATCTGACGTCTTTGATGCCAGCGGGAGAGCGGTGGACAGAAAGTACCTTGAACAACGGCCGTTGGAGGAGGCATGGTCCACACTAATCTTCCCACAAGAGCGACCACCACGAAGTGATTTCAACCTGTGGAAAGAGGCAGTGTTGCTACTGGCCCCAAGAGGATGTTCCGACAGACGACTTGGACGTCTGTTAGTAAAGGGACACAAGATATGGCAGTGGAGGTATGACCGAGACAGGGCTGAGCTCTATCAGGTGAAGGGGGCGGTTATGGACATCTATACTCCGGCAGCAGGACAGGTGCGCCGAGCAAACAAATGGCGATGCACTGCACATGACGTCCCTTGGAGGGATTCCGGCTTAATTTGCTCAGTCCGGGGGGAGCCGAATGGAGATAAATCAATCATATGCTCCACAGAACTTCCGGTACCACCCTCTCCCCCGTCGGATTTCTGGGAAGTACTGGATAAGTGGCAGCGACTGTGGCTGTGGGATAACCTCACATGGGTCAGGGATGACGACTGGCTTGCCGCAGCGATTGCCGACGGCACGTGCATTGCGGTAACGGATGGTTCCTACATGAAGGATCTTTACCCGAACATCCAATCGGCGGCTGTGGTTCTGGAATGCACCAAAGGCAGGGGGCGCCTGTGGTGCTCCTTCTCCGAAGTTTCCGAGGTTGCGTGTACCTATCGTGGGGAGCTGCTTGGACTGATGGCTATCCACCTTATCCTCCTGGCGATAAATGAGGTCAATCCCGGGCTGGGCGGCTCCATCCACATCTACTCGGACTGCCTTGGGGCCCTCGACAAGGTGAAGAATCTCCCACCCTTTCGCATACCATCAGGCCTGTCTCACTCGGATGTGCTCAAGAATGTTCTGGTGAACTGCAGCAACCTTTCCTTTGCAAGATTTTATTCTCACGTGAAGGCGCACCAGGATGACACAATTGCATATCAAGATCTCACGCGTCCGGCCCAGCTGAATGTAAATATGGACTCATATGCAAAACAGGCTCTCTGGGATCTCCAGGCTACTCGGCGGCCCACTCAACAGGCCTTTCCGTTGGAACCAGTGTGTGTCTTCGCGGGAACGACAAAGATAACGGCGGACGCTGGACAGGCACCTCGGTTCTGCGCACACCGGAACTTAGCACGGAAACTGTTTTCTCAGCTGGATATTCTCTACCAAAAGGAGTTCGACAAGGTGGACTGGGAGATGGTGTATCAAACACTCCATGAGGTTCCGCGCCTGTTCCAACAATGGGCGTGCAAGCAGGTAATGGGCATTGCCGGCACTATGGAATGGGACAAGTCAGAGGTGAGGATGTGCCCTAGCTGTCTCCAAGTACGAGATACCTGCGCACACGTGCTGGTCTGTGACAACGCTGGCAGGGTCGAGACACTTCGGCACACGATAGACCTGATGGAAGGGTGGATGGAAGAGGCAGACACAGATCCAATTCTGCTGGACTGTATCGCAGAGTTTGCCTGCGGACGGGGGGGACGCACGATGGTCGAGATCTGTACCGGGCTCGATGAGGTCTACCAACATATGGCGGCAGACCAAGACGCAATAGGCTGGAGGAGATTTATGGAGGGCATGGTTTGCTCACGCATGCGTGAAATTCAGAGCTTATACCACTTTCAGGAGGGAACACGCATTACACCTGAACGGTGGACCAAAGGGCTAATACTGAAGCTCCTGGAGGCAACCAACGGTCAATGGCTCTATCGGAATGTGCAAATTCATGATTCGGTGGCTGGCATGCAGGCCACTCTTAGGAAGGAGGAGATACAGCGCGAGATCGAGGAGCAAATGGAGATGGGCTCCGATGGCCTGCTCGACGAGGATCTATGGATGATGGAGGTGAACCTGAGGGATTTGGAGACAACCTCCGGGGAACAAGAGGAATATTGGCTAGTCGCCATTCGAGCTGCAAGGGAGGCAGCTACGCTTACAAGGGAGCGGGCACAACAGTCTCAGAGGGGTCGTGAAAGGGATGGGCATTAATTATTCTCACTTCTGTAAATCCCTGTGCAAACAGGGTTGGATGGCTTTTAGTAGCCAATCTTACCGGGGACAATGTTCCTCGAAGGAGAGACGCCCTCTCTCTAGCGGTTCCGACTGCAGCGCTGTTTGGTTAACGAGCCCTCGGCGTATGAAGACTCCTTTGTGGTGAAAAAGGTCTAGTAGGTGTAGTATTTAACATTTACCTAATTTCTTAAGTTGTTATGTAATGATAGAGTCAACATCATCTTGATTTCCCTCAACCTCACTCCACTGCTTTTTACGAGAATCATCAATTGAATACCAAAATAAGAGAAATCCTGGAGATAGAGAGAAAACACATGAATCTAACGCCTATGTCTTTTTGAGAACCGTCACTCGAAGTTTCCTTCCAACCACACACAAGATTACACCACCGAGAAAGCGTTGATCTCATGAGCGATGTTGGCAGAAAACGACTATGATCCGTCCGTCCAAGCCAAGAATTCCTTCATTTTTTATCTCAACAATCAGTTTTTCTTCTTTAGCGATGTTGGCAGAAAATCGGCCATTCCCAAAGGCCGTTAGATTTCCCCGCCCTCATCTCTCCTCAACACACCGTTGTCATCACTTCCATTACCATATCACATTTTTTCCTTGGCCCAGTAATACCCTGACCACCAGAAATTAAAACCATGGTGCAATTCACCCTCCTCGCATTGGCCACCGCCGCCGCCACCGTCGGAGCCGCCTCCATCGGCGGCGTCGGGAAGAAGACAATCAAGCTCGGAGACCGCAACCTCCGCCGCGGCGACCCCGCCACGGAGGCCCTCCTGAAGAAGGCCACCCCCTACAACAAGAAGACCGCCGAGAAGGCCACATCTCGTCGTCGCGCCCAGGAGGACGAACTCGACGGGTCGTACTCCATCAAATTCTCCGAGTGCATGGACATCCGCACCCTCGACGACGATCTGTTCGGCGAGGACATGATTGCGTACACCGAGGCCGGGCAGATCGTCGCCGAGAAGAGCTACGTCCTCTTCCACGTTTGCCAGGACGCGACCTGCGATTACGAGGCCGAGGACGATCTCTACGTCGTCGACTTGAACACCTACCTTGCCAACATCGCGGCGTACTACGCCAACAAGAGGTCGGATTACTGCGGGCAGTGCGAGATGTACCAGGACTACTGCACCGCTGAGGAGGAGGTTGTCGAGGAGGAGGTTGTTGAGGAGGAGGCCGCGGCACAGGAGGAGCAGGCTGCGGAGGGAGAAGGTGAGGAGTTACAGCTTTGGGTGTTTATATTCGTGTCACAACCATGCGGCCCACCTATTAATATCTATCCACAGGTGAGGGGGAACCCGAGGGCGAGGGTGAGGCGGAAGCCGAGGGTGAGGGTGCGGAAGGCGAAGAAGGTGCGTTTGTGACGGACTTTTCGAAATTGCATTGATAGTTAACACCTCATTTTCCCTGACAATAAAAACACCCTGCAATTATTCTGAACCGTCATCAGCCGCCCGTAAGCTCAAGAATGTCAGCCGTAAGGCCATCAACCGCATTCTCTCCAAGCAGCAAATCGACTGCGCCCAGTGCGCCGCCTACGAGTGCTTTGTTGATGAGGCGGCTGAGGACGATGCGCTCCAGCGCAAGAACGAGCTCGACGAGGAAACCGCCAACTGGATAGCCGCCATCTCGCAATGTCAGGCGACTGCCTCGGTGTGGAATGGCATGAACCTCTACGTCGGTGCCAACTGCGATGACTACGGCGACGGTGTTGAGCTTGCCGTCTACGCGAACGAGGAATGTTCCTGGTACACCAAGGAGAATTCATTCGAGGACGTCTACGTCTTCGATGCCGATGACGAGGGCAACAACGTCAACTACATGCTGTACGCGGAGGAATTCATCAAGAGCGCGTTCTTCGAGCTCACTCCATGCTACCAGCTGGAATTCGCTGATCCCAACCAAGCGGAGGGTGAGGGTGGCCAAGATAACAATGAAATGAACGATTACTGTAAGGGTGTCATCGAGAATGCCGTCAGCTATTCTGACTGCGAGGGCGACGACCACGAGGAGTCGGCGGACGAGAATGCTGCCCAGTACGAATGGTTCACCTACGACATGAAGGACGCCGACGACGCCGAGAAGGTCTGCGCCGAGCTCCACAAGGAGGAAGAATACGGCCACGTATATGACTCGACGACCTCTGGTTCCTGGTACAAGCGCGACAAGACTGGAGCTATCATCAGAGGGGAGGCGTCCGCAGGATTGTCTGGGGGTGCCATCGCCGGAATAGTTGTGGGCGTTCTTGCACTTATTGGAGCACTTGCTGCCATGGTACTTTGCAAGAAGTCTAAGGCCGCCGATACTGAGTACCAAGGCGGAGAGATGTCTTAAGTTCCTTCCTGATATCTCTCTATCGCATAATATCTCTGCCGGGAAGAGGCTCTGTGATTCAAAGTGATTTGAATCTCTTATCCGAGAGGATTTGTACTATCCTTAATTGTATGTATTGTCATGTGACGAGCCCCCAAATGTTTTTTTTTGTGACCAAATAAAATAAATGTCAACACGTGCACCAAGATTTTCGCACACTCGCATGAAGACACAATTGCTGAAAAATAAGTTGGGTTTTATTTTTCAAATCTCTTGAGACATATGCTATTTATTTGTTTGATTGATTAGTAGGGGAATTATCCTTTATCTAATCCTTTCTACTATCTTCGGCATAATTTGCATATTGACGATCCATCGTGTCTAGGAGATGGAGGAGGTCCAATAACTCGAGGAGCCACGGTAAGGCCCACCCAAACTCGGGGATCGCTACTCTACACGCTTGACGGGCGCGACCCGCCTAGTTACCTACTTTAGTAGTTACCCAGGGTGGCTCACGTAGCGATCCCCGAGTTTGGGTGGGTAAGGCCCACAACGCAGTGTAGAGCACAGAACGCCCGCAACAATGACGCCCAAAATCATCAATTTAGTCACTCCCGAAGCCGACAAACAGCCTTGCGCTCGGCCTAGCGCGTTGCCCTCGCCTGTCGCAGCGGCGGTGAGCTCTTTTCTCGACCTCACCGCCGACACTCCATCACCCGTCTCCGCTCGAGGCATCGCCGGCGATGACAACGATTGTCGTGGTGGCAATGCGCACCATCATGCCGACCGTCCACCCGACCTCCCGCACCTTCCCGGGACGAGCAATTACGCGTGATCGAACACCTCGCGAGCGAATCAGTCGCCTATTTGTCGCCTCAGAAGAAGAAACAGCGGCCATTGGAACCCCGATCGAGCGGCAAGGAGAATTGTTATTCTGAACGAATCACCCATGGTGGTTGATCTGGCCGGGACCTATCCAGGTGAGAAAGAAACCATTTAGGGGGCCGGCCCATGCCCATGGTTAATCCCCGAAAAAATGATATGGCGGGGAAAACACCCATGTTAAACTATCAGTGTCTTGCTTGGAATCTGACACACTATCAGCGTCTTGCTTGAATTCTGTCCGATTCCCTATCTATCCTGGCGAGAACAAACAGATTTAGTGGGCCCAGGGAAATTCCCCGCATTTTGAATGGTGTCTTCGTGGGTCAATTTCTACCCCAGGTGCAAATCCCCGCGGATCACCCCCGAGGAGAAATCATTAGATGGGCTGCTGCTTGTTTGTACACACTACCAGCATACAAGACTAGGAGTGATTACATTGAGCACCGAATTTGGACACTTGTTTCAATGAATGTAGACAATGTCACCCACCACGTAGAAGCTGTGGCAAAGTGTTCGACAATCCGATTGGGTGTAAGTGACGAATGTTTCACATATTGTAATGCAGGTGCGCTAACATGAATGAGTGCCCCTTCGCAAGCCACCCATGCATGCTCTAATGGACTCCCACCTACTGGAATTGACTATGGAAATGGGCTTAAGTTTTGTATAACAAATAATGTGCGAATCATCTGTAAAAGCAAGAATGGGCACTGCTACATTTGGACAATTGTGGAAGGTAAATGATGGCTGGTATTGATTGTCTACATACATGTGATTATTTCTTGGAAAATTACATGTGAATATTTCAATCTTGGCAGAACGAGAGCATCAGACACTTTCTTTAATGCCATACACGTCGAGCTTGGTTTTCATTCCTCTGCAGAGGTATGGTGCAAGCCTGGGTGGCCAAAAACTCTTAAACGTAACATTTTAAGATTTTTTACGATGACCCTTTTTT
>JALLOS010000082.1:0-18173 GCA_036939435.1 Stephanodiscus minutulus
TTGCCGAATTCCCGAATATTCGGGAATTCAGACAAGGAAACACAACCTCATAGTTTGAACGTAAATAGTTAACAAACTAAGCAGGTTGACCCCCCAAACTAGTAACACATGCAGAAATTTGAGGGGGATGGGGAGGGGGGGGAGGACGGGGACGCGCCGCCCGAGGAGTGGGAGGTGCGTCGGGACGAGCTCAAGTCCGATGCGGACTCCCACTTCCGATCGGGGTCGTACGCGCTCGCCGTACGGTCCTATCGGGATGCGCTCGAGCTCGACCCGTCGAACCACGTCCTGCTGTCGAACAAGAGCGCGGCGCACCTCGCGCACGGCGAGAAGTCCAAGGCGCTGCACGACGCGAGGAGGTGCGTCGAGATCGCCCCCTCCTGGGCCAGGGGGCACACGCGGCTGGCGGCGGCGATGTCGAGCCTCGGGAGGCACAACGAGGCGGCGGCCGTGTACGCCCGGGTGCTGAACGAGCTGGATCCGGAGAACGAGGCGGCCAGGAGAGGGTTGGAGGGTTGCAGAGCGAGGCAGCAGAATGCGAGGGAGGAGAAGGAGAGGGAGGCGAGCGAGCTGCAGAGGGAGCTGGACAGGCAAAAGGCATCGGCGGCGGGAGAGAGGACGAGTCGGGAGAAGGACGATGCCGGGCCGGGAAACGAAGAAGACGACCTGCTGGACGACTTCTTCTCCGAGGTCGAGAAGGTCACGGAGAAACCGGCGCCGTCGACGAGAAAAAGCGACGGGGTCGATGGCAAATGCGATTGCGACGACGATACCAAGACGAACCGAATAAAGGAACACATAAACGACCTGGGAACGTCCGCCTACCAAATCGATCGACTACTCCAGGCGAATTACGAGTGGAAGAATCTGAACCCGTTCCACGTCCTCGACATACCGCACACCATCGACGACGATACCGTCATTTCTCTACGATACCGGGCGCTCAGCCTATTCGTTCACCCCGATAAGTGTCCCGACGACCCCGCGCGTGCGAAGGACGCGTTCGAGCAGGTGCGCAAGGCCATGGCGCAAATGAACGACGCCGACAAGAGGCGGCACATCCGGGCGCTTGTAGAACAGGGCATGAAACAGGGTAAACGAGATTGGGATGCGGAAAAGTCGAAGGGCGGCGCGAACAATGGCGTCGTCATCGGGCCGGGGGGGGATGGGGAGGGACTGGCCAGGGCGCAGAGTGTGGCGACGATGAAGATCTTCGCCGAAATCGAACACACCCGACGTGACATCGAGAAGCGCAAGCGCGGATACGAACAGCGCGAACGCTCGCAGGAAGATGAGGAGAAGGCCAAGGAGAAGAACGAGAGGGAGCACGATCAGAGGTGGAGGGAGGGAGAACGCGTCGAGAAACGGATTGGAAATTGGAGGGATTTTACGGGTGGTGGCGACAGGGGGGGGGGCAAGAAAGGCAGGTTGATATGATGATGAGACCATCCTGTAAATCCAACTAGCTGCACACATAAAGTATCGATTTTGTTTTGGTGCGACAACATCTGCAAATTGCATCACGTTTTAAGGTTTTATGCATCGTCTGTTCGAGCTTTCTTCGCAACGCTAACGGAAGCGGGGGGAGAGAAGCAAACGGTATCGCCACCCTCGTCGACTCCGGGAGGGGCGTTTCCATCTTGCTCTTCCTCTGATTCCAAATCGATCTCCGCCGGGTCCTGACTATCATCAAGGCCAACTCCATCTTCTCTCTCATTCGGCGCGTCCCCCTGTTTGATGCCGGCATCATTCGCTATGACGTCTCCCTCGTCGTCTAGATCGTCATCGAGGCCGATTTCATTCTCGTCATGTAATAGTGTGTTATTGGTCAGCCCACGGTGCATGACCGCAAGCGGAATCAACGGCTGCAATGGACGCAGCGGCTGCATGGGGAATGAAGGTGTATGGTGTTGCGATGCCCGAGCGTATGGCACCGTTATGCAATGCTCCAAACCAAGGATGTCTAGAAATGTATCGGTTTGGGGATTCCCCATCATGGGCGGAGGAGGGCCATGCGTTCGCAAGCCCGATGAGGGTTCATAGGGATGGACGGTCATGACGAAGTTTTGGGGAATGGCCAATGGATTCATCCTGGGAGAGTCGTCGTTTCCCCCGAATCTCTCCATGACGTCTGCGATCTCCACCTCAGTGATGGGGTCGTCGCCGCCATCGGGGACCACCACCTTCCGCGTGCGTCTGGTCCATCCGTGAGTGCGACGCAGCATCGCCAACCAGGTTGCATCATACTCCAGCCAGGCCTCATTACCACCTCCTCCCGTTGACGATGCCGACTCGGGCCCTCTGTCGACGTTCTCCACCACCTCGGAGGAGGATGGCTCGAGATAAGTGATTTGGATGTGCCGACGTTTCGGTAAACACTTGTCAAGAGATAGGAATCTCGTCATTTGCTCGGTCAACGTTTCCATGTTGGAAGATGCCGTGCATATGCCGTCATTCGATTCCAAACCGATGAACTCCGTAGTGGCACTATTCTCCATTGGATCTTTCCGTTCCTCTGATTTTCCGTCCGACGGCACGTCGCATTTATCTCCGTTCCCCAAAGGGCCGGCGCTCTCGTGTCGCACCAAGGCCTCGAACTTGACGTGCAAGTGGGCCGCGAACCAGTACCTCGGTCTCAACGCGTGCAGCAAATCCTCGTTCGCAGGACTCCCCAGCTCGCCCTTCTCGATGTCCTGCCTGAAGAACGGCTTCCGCTGGAGCAGCTGCGACATATTTCCATGGTATGCGATGCCCCTCGGCCAATCGTGCGATATCGCGATGTCGATCGAATGCCGCTCTGCCATCACTCGCAGTCGCTTCACGTCCACCTCCCGGGTGTGATACACGCTCCTCAGACTGTCCGAATCGTACGGCGGGGACTCGTACCTACCGAGCCTGTAATGTCGCGAATTGAATATCCCCGATATCCCCGCGATTCGAAGCGTGGAAACGACCCCCCCCGGCGTCATCTTGCGCAGGTTGACTACCCCCGCAACCCCCAGATAATAAATGTTCGGCGCCACCCACCCCCCGTAGTGCAGTTCCTGGAGGTAATTCGACGCCTCGTGATTGCCCCCGATAACTATCGTGAGTATCGGCGCGATCTTCTTGCCGGAGTAGTAGGCGTGGAAGTCGCCCATCCTCTTGTACTTCGGCGGGACGTTGAGAGAGTGGACGTCGTCGGCGTTGCGCAACGTCTCGACGTCGCCGCAGCAAAGCAGGACGTCGATGTCGCCCGCCCCCCTCCCTTTCCTCCTCACCCCCGGCGACGACGACGACGACGACGACGACGACGACGATGACGACGATGAGTCGTCGGCCGAGTTCTGCCCGTCGTCGTTCGGACGATTATCGCGTTTCTCCTCCTCCGCGACCCGAGCAGCGCGGAACGACTCGATGGCGTCGTATATGGAATCGAGCTCCCCGTGACTGCACCCCTGCACGGCCACGGCGAAGGACGTCGGGGTGGGGGTGCCCGTGGTCCCTATGTAGTGATTGTGGTCTTGGACCATCCCCCGTCCTCCTCCTCCCCGGCCGTTCTGGGACGGAGGATGCCACCTCCCGCCTCCGCCTCCGCCGCCTCGTCCACGATGATTGTTGTTGTGACGTCCCCTGCCGCCACCGCCGCCGCCGCCGCCGCCGCCGCCGGAGCCATAGCCCCACCTGCCACCGCAACCTCCTCGGCCGCCGCGACCCCCCTGGCCTCCTCGGCCGCGATGGACGTTGCTTTCGCCGCCGCCCCCGCCGCCGCCAAGATTCGGGTACATGCTTTGTTATAATTTTGTGTATCTCTACTAGTGCCAATGGCCGTCGTCGCGCAACGTCGCGTTTTGGCGGCGATCGATTTTATCGCTTGAGATAGTACTTTCTCGTAAGTCATAGATACCTAAGTAGGTAACTACCGTCGAAAATGACTACCTTTGTTTCCTTCTCCTTCATTCCACGATCTATGTTTCTCGCGAACAAACACAAATCGGCGATGCGCAATGAAATTTCATACCGACTCAGATTCTGCGCCCATAATAGCAGCGTTCTCCAACCTCCATCTGATCTTCCGAGTTGCAAACTACTGGCCTCATCTCATTCAGAGGCAGGGTTGGCCTCGATTCTTTAGCTTGCTAATGATCAATGTAAACAGAACGGCTTCCAAACAAGATATAACCTATCGGGATCGGGACCACTTCTCATAAGAGTCGTCGAGCGAGGATAGCAACAAATATGTGGCGCAAAGGTATCGGTGAAACCGAAAGCACAATCAAAAGCCGCAGATCGTATGATTCTGCAGTGATGTCGCACTCATGGCGTGACGCCCGCGACGAGACGGAGAGCGTAGGCGACGATGACGTTTGCGGCCGTGACGAAGGGATGACGATGAGCGGTCCCGGCGATAAATTAATCAAGTTTGATGAATTGATGAGCCGAATCGAAGTGGAGCGCAGGAAAATAGCCACGTCCGACGTCCCATCGACGGCGGAGAGGAGCACTCCATCGTCGAAGCGGAGGACTGCGTCGTTGGAGAGGAGGACTCCCTCGCAAGAATACGATTTTGCATGTAGAGCCACGGAGCTTAAAACGTCCGGTGCAGTCCAAACGAGATCCGGAAATGAAAGAGACTTTTCTCTTAGGGGTTTGGATATGGCGCCTTCTAACGGAAGGCGCAGGCTGACAGCTTCCCCTTTAAAATGTGGTAAATCATCACCTGGTTTATCGTCGCCCAGACGACCAAGCCCGTCGGTGCTGTATAGGCCGAGGAGCGCTGGCAATACCCCGGTGCGATCATCCTCGTCTGTGCAATCGACCAAGTCTCCCTCGTCTGTGCGATCCTTAAAATCTGTGCGATCCACAAAATCTCTGTGTCCACCATTTTCCAATCAGCAAGGCTTAATCACCGAAGCTGAGAACAAATCATTGTTACTTGCTGCAGAGAAAATGTACCTCGAGGGCAATCACAAAAAGTTTAATACGAGTCCATCTATCACTCGCGGTAAATCAACGCCCAGACCACATGAAAGCACATTGTTGCAGCTTGATCATGAGTATATGACGCGGAGCGCAGGCAATAATACCCCGGTGCGATCAATTGTCCACCGAGAAGACTTCAAAGCCCAAGTCAAAAAGTTTCATACAAATCTAGTTACTGCTCATGACACAATCACGACGCTTGAGAAAGATGTGGACACCCTCATGCGGAGGGTGAAGGAGAAAGATGCTGTAATATTATCGCTTAATGGCTCCGTCACTAAGACGAGGGATGAAGTGGGCAAGTTGGAGGCAGAGAAAGAACATATCCTTGAGGAGAAGGAAGCCAGAAACAAGAAACACACCGAAGAGCTTGAGAGCTTCGATAAAAAGATCGCAGCGATGGAGGAGGATAACAAGAAATTGGTGAACGGCATCAAAGATAAAGAATCAATGGTTGGAAATTTGCGGCATGAAATTCGACGCCTCAACGAAGAACTCGAGGACGGGTTCATTGTTAGGTCCCAAGCGTTGAGGGCAGAGGAGACTGCAAAGAAGTTGCAGGGAGAGCTTGACAATTTGAAAGCAGATCATTCATCTAGCACTAAAGAAAATGTTGCTTTGGAGCTCTGTCTGAAGGATAAGTCGGAGGAATTCTACAGAAAGTTGGCTGAAAAGGACGAGAAGAATGTGACTTTGCAGTCTGAGCTTTTGAAATCGCTGCAGAACACGGAACTTATGAAGGATAAGACTTGCAAGTTGGAGTCACAACTGGATGATTCAAACCGGCTAAATGCAGAGCTCTCAGATAAGATCAAGAACATCGAAAAGCGTCTCGAGCATGCTGAGTTAATGGGTGGGGAAAAGGACAAAGAAATTGAGCAGCTGGAGTCCTCGGTCCTTGAGTCGGAATCTCGAGAGAAGGATCTCATCAGACACTTGGAGAAGAAACAAAAAGAGCTGCAGCACCAGCGAGACCGATTTGAGAGATATGAAGCTAACTGCGCAACAGAGCAAGAGACTGCGACTGCTTTGGAGCAAGCCCTTGAAGAACTTGAGAGTGCACACGATGAACGCACCAGAGATATCAACAGGCTGCAACTGGAAAACCACAGTTTGTCTACGACACTGACTGAGGTGGGAGTATACATGGAAATGTATCAGAATGACCTGAAGGCATCGAGTAAACTCAAGGGAAAGATTGTAGAGTTGCAAGAAATCAACGCTGATCTTGGTCAGCGTCTTCAGAGCAAGGAAGATGCCATTGAAAAATTTGAGAGACACATAGCATTGATTGAGAAACAATTAGAATCGAACACCACATCGTATGAGGATAAAGTTCAACATCTCAGCCATCAACTTCAGGATGTAGATGGGATGATCGCAAATTTGCAATTACCATCAACATTGAACGAACAAATTCAGCATCTACGGCGGCAACTAAAGGGGAAAGATGACGAGATTGAAGCGTTTCAGGGTCGCATTGCAACCATTGAGAAGGAAGTAGAGTCAAACGCCGCATCGTCAAATGAGGCACTACTGAAACTCACGAGTAAGTTTGCTGAAAAAGAAGAACTTGTCGCCCAACTGCGAGGGAGGCTGTCTTCTTCTGCAGAGTTGGAGGTCACGAACGCTGACCTTTGTCGGCAACTTCAGAATGAACATAACGAGATGGAAGAATTGCAGAGTCTAAATTACTCTGTTGCACAGCAACTTCAGCGAAAGGACGGTGAGATTGATTATCTAAAGGCTCACGTGGTGTCAGTTGCCACATCATCAAGGGATGCGATACTGGGACTCAAGAGTTTGGTTGCTCAAAAAGAAGATGTAATTCTCCAGTTACAAGAGAAACTTCAAAAACCAAATCCACAGGACAAAGAAATAGTAAATTCCAGCAAGGTTGAAGCGCTGAAGGCATCTTTTGAAGAGGCCGAATCCGATTTGAAAATATACCAAGAAGAAGCCTCCGCGGCGTGGGATAGAGTTCGTGAGCTGGAAGAATCCATGAAATATATGAGAAGAGATGAGTCGACCTTCGATGATAAAGAGACGAGTGAGCTGAGGTCGGAATTGGCCTCCGTGAAGGACAAGCTCGCCGAGAGGGATGCACAATTGGTTGATTCTAGGAAAGGCATCGCGGAGGCACAAAAGATGATCTTCCGACTTATGAACACGGTCAAAGAACTGCGAAAAAAACGAACGAAGACAGAGCACTACCTCCATGGTTTCGACTCCTCGTTGATTGTCGCGAAAACGGAGAGCAGCCATTCCCTCGGTTTCGCGTCGATATTTGACTCGCAAACGGAGAGCAGCCAGTCCGACTGATAGTTAAATCTTATTATAGTGTAACATATATCCAGTAATGATACAAAAGCTGCGGGTACTCAGGCAACGCTCAAGGCCAAGACAGAACCTTCAGCCGTGAAGGCTGTGTCTGTAGGCCCCATTGGATGAATGCATCCATCATAGTTTGGTCGATGCCGAATCCATAGCATATCTCAGCAACAGGCGTGGTACCGTCAAGATAGCCGGACCGCAAGAGTTCTTCGTAAAGCGACTCATGGGACGAATTAGGTTTGCTCCCATTATCGAGGTCGAGTAAAGGCTCCACGGAAATCAAATAATCCTTCACCTCGACGATGATGTTGTTCGCGATTAACCAAACCGCCATGGAGTACACGATTTCGTCGGATGGACCAGAATCCGTATACGGGTCGTCCCCCCCCGGGGGAGATTGACCGCGGGTCGCAGCCGCGCGAGCATCCCCTCCGCCGAGCGATCGGATGGCATCACCCAACGTGGGCGACGCCGAATAGGAAGGTCCTCGTCCCGACCCCGTCGTCAGGGCGCTCACGACGACGAAGAGGTGCGGCGCCCCGACGGTGACGACCGGCCTCAACGACGCGCCGCTCCTCCTCCCGCGCGGGGGCGGGGCGTCGTCGTCGGCGGTCCCCCCGTCGCCGGCGGATTCTCCGCCGCCCCCTAGTCCCCCCCAGCGGAAGGAGCGGTTCTGACACCGTACGCCGAACGCCTGCCAGAACGGGAGCGCCATCGTCGCCATCCTCCCGACCACGCCATCGGCGCAGGCGTAACGATTCCCGGGAAGGACGGGCGTCGACGCCACGCAAGTGCCGGAAAGCACGAGCCGGTCGGCGGCGTCCAGCACGCGATCCAACGGCAGGCCGGCGTCCCACGCGATCTCGTGGAGGGACCTGCGGGGCTGAAGGTGCGGGAGGATGCGCCGGAGGGATTGGGATGTCGAGCGGCAGGACGTCGTCGTCGTCGTCATCTCGCTGTTCGATCCTCCCTGCTGGGTTTCGTCCGTCAGGCCCTCCAGGACCTCCGAGGCGGACGAGGCAGGGAACAGCAGCGTCTGGTGGGGTCGTACGCGACATTGCTGCTGTTCCGCGGCGCGTTGGCGCGCGATCCGCGACGAAGAGTCGTCGTGGATCGAATCGATGGCGACGGCGATGTGCCTATTGACGTATACGACCCCCCCGTTCGCCGTCGTCGACCGATGCGAAGACGGCGAATCGCCCGCCGACGACGACGGGGGGGACGACAGACAGTGGAATACGTTCGCGAGCTCCCTGGCGAGGTTGCCGTGAACATCCCTCCCCTCGTAATCGTCGTCGTTATCGATCCTGCTCCGACGACGATCGTCCTCCTTCTCGGCGGGGGAGGGCGGGGGCGAGGCCGCGAGCATGATGTCGATCAGGTCCTGGACGTACTCCCTCCTTCGCGCACGCGTCATCGCGGGCGGATCGACCTCGTCGTCGTCCGCGGGGCCGCCGCTCGACTTCGCGCGCTGGAATTCACCCTTCGCGACGTTCGCGCCGCCCGACGGCGACGACGAAGACGAGGGGGGGGGAGGCGTCGCCGCACCTTTCTCCTTGGGGGATTGGTGGGCGGTGGTGGGGGGGGGAGGCCCCGGGACGTTGTTGTTGTTGTTGTCCCCCTTCCTCGGGGGGGGGGGGGGGCGTCCGCCGTCCCCCCGTGTCCGGCCGCCGCGGGGGGGCCGCCGACGCCGGCGGCCACGCCTCCGGCGCAATCGCCCGGGCCCGCCGCGGCGAGGTCCCGCCAGACCCTGGCCTCGTACTCCCCCCGCATCCGCAATAGCATGCCGCACTGCCTCGATACGTACTCGCACCGCAGCTCCTCCCTGACGAAGACACGGCACAATCGCGCCAGGCAGCGATGCACGCGCACGATCGCGTCGTCGAAGGCCGCCGCGTCCTCCTCCTCATCATCATCCTCCTCGAATCGATGATGATGATGATGACCAGACGACAACCGCGTCGTCGTCGTCGTCGTCGTCGTCTGCGAATGATGCCAACGGCGACGCCGCGACCCGCCGGGTCGGGCGGTCTCTCCCCCTCCCCCCCCGGGGGGAGCCAGCGCCACTATCACGCTGAACATGACCATGGGACGCTGTTGTTCGGATCCGGACCCACCTCCTCCAACTCCTCCTCCTCCTCCTCCTCCTCCTCCCACGGATGATTCGCCAATCGTCGGGGGGTGGTGCGGATGGTGCGAGTCGAGGAGCTCCGCTCGGCAGCAGAACGTCGTGCCGCCAACGCGTAGGCTCAATGGCTGCCCGCACAGCGGTCGCTTGGGGCGGAAGAGCTTCGACACGACCCGGGCGGGCAGGTCGAAGAAGAGGTCGGCGGCGCCCCCCCCCCCCCCCCCCCCCCCCCCCCCCCCCCCCCCCCCCCCCCCCCCCCAATACCTCCGAAACGAAGGTAATACACGTATATTACCTCGATAACGAAGCGCGGGGCATATATATTATCGCGCGGTGTCCGACGACGATGATGGCACCCCCCTCCGACCTCCGAACGTGCGCTGCGCACGCACGCACGCACGACGGTCGGGACCCGAGTGCGGGTGGCGGCCGTCGTCGCGCGCCATCGTCGGTGAAAAATAATGTCCCCGCGGCGTGGTGTCGGAATATAAACGTCGCCACCGCCCATCCTCCTCCTCTCCCACAGGTCAAAAGAATAGTCTGTATGTACATACTACTATCTCCTACCACGCTCTTAAGCCAATCACATCCTTCGTGACGATCGTTGATGTGTTGTTGTTGTGAATTATGTGTGTTTTTTTCTATGGAGACAACTCTACGTGACTGAAAGGGACATTATTATTTACCCAGTCACTGGTACGATATGTACCCACCACTTTGTATCCACTACGTAGATATATTTTGTTAGTGGGAACAACACTGGAAACGGCCAAAATTGACAACAAACAACACAACAACACAAAACATCATAACGATTTTTTTTTTTCAAATTGAGTTGAATAGAGGCGAAATACAATCGCGGCGCACCTCTCGCTCTCTCCCCGGGATGGGCGAATAGTAAGTCCATAGTGACTTCTTTACTATATCGAGAATGCAAATCTATCTACAAAGGAATAGGTAGTTGTATTTATGGACTTCTCGAGAAATACAAAGGAATAGGTAGCCTACATGGATTTCCCGATGAGTGATACCGATTCCTAATTACATAGCTCGAAATTCTTGGAAGTCGGGATATCGTTTTTCGGTGGTTATTTATTTTCTGGCCTATTTTCAAATTCGAATTGCAGACCAACCACCGGCCGATTTTATTTTTTGTTCGCAACCCAACAGCAACACACTACTACAATTAACACAAACAAACACAACACTGCTGAAACCCCACATTATTCTTCTTTCGTATCCACATCATCACCACCGCCATTGCACCGTCCTTGCATCCAATTATATTGATATTACTACTACCATCGAAGAGCAAATAATATGATGATCATGAACAAATCCACCACCAGATGCCTCGCGGCGATGATCGTCGCGTTCGCCTCCATGTCCGCCGACCACACCGCCGAGGCCGGCACGAACAAGACCCTCGCGCCCACCCCCGGTGTCACCCGACCCCCCGAGACGTCCCCCCCCGTCGCGACGGAGCCGCCCGTCGGCCCGCCCGAGACGGAGCCGCCGGTCGGGACCCCCCCGCCGGTCCCAGGGACCCCCCCGCCGGTCGGGACCACCCCGCCGGTCGGGACCCCCCCGCCGGTCCCTGGCACGCCGCCCCCCATCACCCCCTTCCCCACGGAGGCGACACCGGTGGGCACTCCCCCGCCCGTCGTCATGCCCACGCCACCTCCGGTGGCGGTGCCCGTTCCTACTCCCACGGTACGTTGGATTTCTTATATACCGCACATTGTTTCGCGGCAGCCCTTGCTCGTTTCGTTAAGCGGAGAGGGGAAGCGAAAAGGAGGAAGAAGAGACTGTGGAACGGAGAGAGAGAAACTGGAACCGCGAGGACTATCATGGCATTCTCTTTGGGACGTTTGCAAAGATGATGACACACCGCCGCACCCGCTTTCCTGTTGTGTAATTTGAGACCTGCCCTCTTCTCACGATCGGACGACACACGCTTTCCTTCATCGCACTTCCCTCTCTCTCTCTCATTCTCCCACCGTACTCTACAGCCTCCCACCCCCACCCCTCCCACCCCTCCCACGCCCGTCATGAGCATGCCCAAGCTCGAGTATTTCGCTAGCAAGTCCGGGAAGAGCAAGGGAAGCAAGGGATCTGGCAAGAGCGGCAAGGGCGGCGAACACGGATATGGATCCGGCGACGGATATGGATCCGGCGACGGATATGAATCTGGCGACGCATATGGATCCGGCGCCGCACACGGATATGGCGGCGAATGGGGACATGTCAGCTCCGGAAAGACTAGCAAGGGCGAGGGCTCCGGCAAGTCTGGCAAGGGCGAGGGCTCCGGCAAGTCTGGCAAGGGAGAGGGCTCCGACGGATATGGGCACGGCGGTGGATGGGGCTCCGGCAAGTCCGGCAAGGGAGAGGGCTCTGGCAAGTCTGGCAAGGGAGAGGGCTCCGACGATGGATACGGCGGCGGATGGGGCTCCGGCAAGTCCGGCAAGGGAGAGGGCTCTGGAAAGTCTGGCAAGGGAGAGGACGGCGGATACAGCGGCGGATCCGGCGACGGACACTCCGGCTACGGCTACTCGAGTAAGGACGGCGAGTACCGCAACCTCAACGGGGTCAGGTCACAAGAACAGGGCAGCCTACGTCGGCGAAAGGAGCAGTAATTATCGTCTGCATCATCTTCCCGCAAGACGCACCCCCTTTCATAGAGTCATACCCCTGCCCAAGAATAACGGGCACCCAAGAAAAAGAAGAAGAAGAAGTGAAGACGGTTTTAGAAGATTAATATGCATGCAGATTGAGAAGGGGTATCGTGTGCACTCGAGAGAGTGCTGTATAAGACACGAGAACCTCTTTCACTCGTGTACCCCTTTTACTGCAAATTGTTCAGGAAGGTCAAAAGATGTGTTGGCATGTCGTTCGGGACAGAGTTTTTTATCGTCGAGTTTTAATAGCGATGGATCCAGTTACCTGAGAAGGCATCGGATGTTCGTTGCGCCCCCATTTGAGGATATGGCTCTGCCTCTGTTTCAGTCTGGCAAAATAACACAGCCTAATTAATTTAACCATGTAATAAGAGGTCTACCAACAAAAGCTGTTATCTTTTCTCGCTGTTCTAGAATAATTCGGTAGGTACCATACCATCAGCACAGCAATGAGAAGTCACATCCTCCAACAGGATTGTTCTCATTTACCAAATAACATTGCCTCAGCTCCCGGTATGCATTCAATGGTACCATCCCTGAGGTTGCCAGCACCTGGCCACAGGTTGCTGAAAATCGGCAATCATAGTGTTCTCTCCCTAGCAAGAAGATTCCTAACATGTACTTATAGATTTTAGTTTACAATCAAAAATGTAAAAGTTGCGAACGAATGCGAGTTGTTTTACCAGTGCAAGTTTTTTTAGGCTCTATCTGGCAGGATCTCTGTGAGACAAGGCCACGTAACTCCTGTGACTTTACGTTGGCGTCTGGCTCGTTGTGAATACCGTCAGGTCTGGCGAGCTAAGAAGAAGTTCCCGTGACCACAAGTCACGGGCGATCCTCGTCGTCGGCCTCGGAATCAGTCTCTGCCAGATCCCATCGGCCTCGATGGTGCCTGCTAGCGCTCACGGAACTCAACAATCTACACGAAGAGATGACCGCAAGGTCTCGTGGGCCGCAATCACCCCGCCAAGGCCATGCCATTCAATGGCATGGTCCGACGGTATTTCAATAATCTATATTGTCAACCTATTTGCTAACAAACAAGTGCCCACCAAGCAGGTCAACAGATTATGCGCTCGGTGTTGCACACAACACCTCACGCATACTGGCAACTATTGCCAACTTTTCCCCCGCTCACTCCGACTCCACATCAGCATGTGTACAAGAAGGAGTTCAAACGGGCTCATTCTTTCAGCGTACACTCGGTTTCATCCGAGCTGTTGCTGGACAAAAATTGCACCTCCAGTTCCTTAGTGAAATTCTCCTTTTTACGTTCACTCAAGACTCCTGTGTCATGAGCACTATTAGTCAGTCCCCTCGAGCTTGTCGGGATGACTTCCAACAACTACTGCCCGGTACAATGGACTGACGTAGGCTCTTCCAATCAACTTGGAATGAGCCCTCCATTCATTGGAACAAAGTCTTGGCAAGATCGCACAAGCAAAAGAAAGGAAACACAAACACACAACCTTCAATTGCATTCCATATCATCTGACATCATCCGGCGAATTCCTGGAGTAACACCCTCAAAGCTGTAAATGTCCCAAAAATACGGGCTCTCCAAGCTCGCTGTAAATTTGACAATCACACGACAGAAATAAATCAAAGGTGATTAGACGATGTGATAGCACAAGGCTTACCCTTTCATCGTGTGGACGTGGCGCGTTCGCACAGGTCCACCAGCTTTTCCCTTGAGTATGACTGGCAACGCTCGGTAACAAGGCGGCTAGCAACTTCCTCCTTCTGACCACCAGCCTCAACCAGAATGTACTCCTGCACCATTCTTGTGCTTCCAGGGTCTTGTCAACGTGTAGTCATCCCTTTTGGATGGCTGCACCCTAAGATTAAACCGTACCTCATAGGAGAAACTGCAAGAGGCATCTCACCGTTGCTCCAACAATGCCCAACTTTGGCCCTGGTGGGGTGAGTCGTTGCTGTGCTCCATTGCCCTGTTTGTCGACTGGTGTGGGTATTTCAGGCGATGAAATAAATTACAGGGGTGCAGACTTACCCCTCCCAAAACCCCTTTTTAATTCATCTGTGTGATTTCATTCCTACCGCGATTCGTTGTTGCACCAAAGCAATTTATTACCCTTCCGTCGATCCTCGGGGACGGTGGCTTGCCCGGCGGCGCCTTCTCTGGCGCCAGACGCACAAAAGCATTTGTGCATCAACCAGTTTCGATGCCAGTTGATTGACATACTCAGTGTCATACAACGGGACGATAATCCCTGTAACACAAATGATCTTGTTGGGAGTGAAGCTATTACTCCAAAATGTGCTGCTGCAACGTCGATCCAATCGAGCGATGATTCTCCCTGTGGTTCGGGGATGGTGAGAAAGGTATCCCTTCTCCCAAATTCAGTTTGATTGTTGCATCGGGACCATAGTTCCCTCAGCTTTGCGTCTGGACGTTGGTCCCCTCAGCGTTCAATCCTTGGGACACAGTCCCTTCATTGGCTTGCGACAGGCTGGTCTCACGACCCGAGCCATATGTCGACCAGCCTTGTTTTCACACAGCCTCGAATCACGGCGGAGTCGATCTGACCTCCAGCGATGGACGCAAAGCGCTCGGCGTGGACGGCCACCCAATCTTGCCACAATGGCAGATTTAATGGGTCTGATAAACTCAGAAGAAGTGCCCGTGACCACAAGTCACGGGCGATCTTCGTCGTCGGCCTTGGAATCAGTCTCTCACTGATCCGTTCGGCCTCGATGACGCCTGCTAACACTCGCGGAACTCAACAATCAACTATGTGAAGATAGACTACTCGTAGAGATGACCACGAAGTCTCATGGGCCGCAATCGCCCCGCCCAGGCCATGCCATTCTATCTCTTTTTTGCCGAATTCCCGAATATTCGGGAATTCAGACAAGGAAACACAACCTCATAGTTTGAACGTAAATAGTTAANGGTGGGGGGCCCCCCCCCCCCCCCCCGTCGTCGTCGTCGTCGTCGCGGCGCCTGCCGACGCGGACGAGTGGTCGCGGCGACGGCCGCCGTTCTCCGACGGCGGCGGAAGTTGTTGCCTCTCGGATTTCTTGCCCTTGGCATTATTGCGCCGGCATGCCTCGTCCTCGTCGAGTTCCGGCGTCCATCCTCCGTCGGAAGGAAAAGCATGTGAGGCGGAGGGGGGGGGGGATGGCGAGAAGAAGAGGGGGGGGGGGGACGCGGGATACCGGAAGACGAGTCTCGCGCCCTTCCCGACCTCTTCCATCACGAGGCCGATGCCGAGGACGCCCAGACGTCGTCGGGATGACGACGACGTTTTCGATGGATCACCATCCGCGGTGGCCATGGTGCACCTCCACTCTCTACTATCCTATCTACCTACCTAGTAGGTAGATCTATCATCTCTTCTCCCTTATGCGCCGTTTTCACGTATGCCGGATCAAGACACCTGTCTGTGTGAATATCCAGCCGTCCGTCTGTCGTCTCCCCGAAAGATATTTCATTCCACGTACGAGTTCATTCGATACTGTGACAACCACATAGATACAGGGCAGAACGCAGGACTGTGAAAATGCAGGACCGTAGAACACGCAGTCGGAAGCAACACGCGGCATCCAGCAAAGAAAAGAGTCCCACCGATCGAAGCGAAGAGCGTCATTTTCATTCCACCAAACATCCTCCTCCTCTATTACTAACACACCTGAATCATGGCTCTCCAACTCGGCCTGCGACGGGGCTTGACGTCCTCCATCGCCGCGAGGGCGGCGAATGCGCAATACAACGCGCCGCTCTTCGTCGGCGGCGTCTCGTCGCACGCGACGAGGTGGAAGAGCACGGACGTCGGGGACGTCATCGGGATCGATTTGGGAACCACGAACTCCTGCGTGGCCATCATGGTGAGTGGTTTAGTAGAGGCAGTCAGTCAGGTCTCGCGATTGGGTGGGAAGGAGAGCCGCCGCGCGGCGTGGGAGCGAAAAAAAAACACGATCGCGAGGCACGATGAGCGAACATTTCTCAACACGAATACGACCCCACTCCTCCTCCCCCCCCCAAAAAAAATAAATGAAGGAAGGACGCAACGCCCGGGTAATCGAAAACTCCGAGGGAGCGCGGACGACGCCCTCCGTCGTTGCCATAACCGACGACAACACCCGCCTCGTGGGGATGGCCGCGAAGCGGCAGGCGGTGACGAACCCCGAGAACACCTTCTACGCCGTGAAGCGACTCATCGGACGGTCGTTCAGCGACAAGGAGGTCAAGAACATCCAGGGACTCGTACCCTACAACATCGTGCGAAGCAGCAACAACGACGACGCGTGGGTCGAGGCGAGGGGGGAGAAGTTCAGCCCGAGTCAGATCGGGAGCATGGTGCTGGGTAAGATGAAGGAGACCGCCGAGGGATTCCTCGGGAGGGACGTGACCAAGGCCGTGGTCACCGTCCCGGCCTACTTCAACGACTCGCAGCGCCAGGCGACCAAGGACGCCGGGAAGATCGCGGGTTTGGACGTGCTCCGCATTATCAACGAGCCGACCGCGGCCGCCCTCGCCTACGGCATGGACAAGGCCGACGGCAAGACGATCGCGGTGTTCGACCTGGGGGGCGGGACCTTCGACGTATCCATCCTCGAAATATCCGGCGGGGTCTTCGAGGTCAAGGCCACGAACGGCAACACCATGCTGGGGGGGGAGGACTTCGACGAATTGCTCCTCGAGCACCTGCTGAAATCGTTCAAGCAGCAGTCGGGGATAGACCTCAAGGGGGACAACCTCGCCATGCAGCGCCTGAGGGAGGCGGCGGAGAAGGCGAAGCGCGAGCTCGACGGGTTGGCGCAGACGGACGTGTCGCTACCCTTCATCACCGCCGATTCCACCGGACCGAAGCACCTGAACATTAAGGTCACGAAGGCCCAGTTCGAGAACATGGTCTCCGACCTCATCGATAAGACCGTCGACCCGTGCCAGAAGTGCATAAAGGACGCGGACGTTACGAAGGCGGAGATACACGAGGTGATACTCGTGGGGGGCATGACACGCATGCCGAAGGTGCAGGAGACCGTCGAGGCCTTCTTCGGGAAGAAGCCGTCGAGGGGGGTGAACCCCGACGAGGTGGTGGCCATGGGTGCGGCGATACAGGGCGGAGTGCTCAAGGGAGACGTCAAGGACATCCTCCTGTTGGACGTCACCCCCCTGTCCCTCGGTATCGAGACCCTCGGCGGCGTCATGACGAAGCTCATACCGCGCAATACCACCATCCCCACTAAGAAGCAGCAGACTTTCTCGACGGCCGTGGACAACCAGCCGCAGGTGCAGCTCAAGGTCATGCAGGGCGAGAGGGAGATGGCGGCCGACAACAAGAACCTCGGCGAGTTCGACCTCTCCGGCATCCCCCCAGCCCCCCGCGGGGTGCCCCAGATCGAGGTGTCGTTCGACATCGACGCCGACGGCATCCTCAACGTCTCCGCGAAGGATAAGGGCACCGGAAAGGAGCAGAACATCGTCATCAAATCCTG
Source organism: Stephanodiscus minutulus (assembly GCA_036939435.1). Classification (NCBI taxonomy): domain Eukaryota; phylum Bacillariophyta; class Thalassiosirophyceae; order Thalassiosirales; family Thalassiosiraceae; genus Stephanodiscus; species Stephanodiscus minutulus. The sequence continues at coordinate 17,566 of JALLOS010000082.1, forward strand.
CGGCGGCCTGTCCGACGACGACATCGAGCGCATGGTGCGCGACGCGGAGATCAACGCCGAGACCGACGCCAAGAGGAAGCAGGTGATCGAATCGAAGAACGAGATCGATTCGTTGATTTACAGCACGGAGAAGAGTTTGAAGGAGCATTCGGACAAGCTCGACGACGCGACGAAGACGGAGGTCGAGAAGGCCATCGAGGAGGCGCGGCTCGTCAAGGACTCGGACGATCTGGAAGTACTGAAGGCGAGGACGTCGGCGCTGAGCGAATCTAGTATGAAGATGGGACAGGCGATCTACGGACGGCAACAGCAGCAGGAGGAGGGGGGATCGGCGGACGAGGCGAAGGACGATAAGACCGTCGATGCGGATTACGAGGAGAAGAAGGATGATAAGAAATAGACTAAGAAGACACGAGTAATGAATTCATTTTGTTTTTTTTATTCTAAAGGAAACTTCAATTGACTCACAACAGTTTTGCACTGCAGATCCATCGAATAGGTGATTTTCGTGATGTTTTGGAGGAGTACAACTTATTAGCAGTAAAAGTAAAGTCTTCATTTATCAAGAAGGAAACTACCATAGTTGTCTGAAATGATGCTGCCTCGTG
>JALLOS010000083.1:0-18146 GCA_036939435.1 Stephanodiscus minutulus
AACACTCACTAAATTAGTCAGATAATAAAAACAAGGAGGAATTAAATTTGAAAGCAATGCGGTCGTTTTTAGAAAAGGCTCCCACTTCCTACACGATTCAGCGTACGAAAAAGGGCTTTTTATGTAGTACAGTTTTCAGTTTGATTGATTTGAGGGAGATACCGGGATTTCTCCCGTTGTACTATTCCGAAAGTATGCCGCTACGAGAAGTACGGTGTTTTCCAAAAACACCGTACTTCTCATAGCGGCTTAGTGTAGGAATAGTACAACGGGAGAAATCCCGGTATCTCCCTCGAATCAATCAAACTGGAAACTGTAGTACTGAGGTCATCTCATACTCATAAAAATTGACACAGCCCTTTACAATAATGAAAAACAACATTAGCTTGAGGGGTACTTTATTGTAGATACAATACTTAGCCTGTCACATCCTGAAATATTAGCCGGTTATTAAACCCCAGTCTATGGTAGACAAAACTTGCCTTGGGACGCTCAAAATTATGTGCTAAGAGAGCTAAAGTCGGGACGCTCGCCGAACTAGCCCTGTAACTCTGTAGGACTCGGGATGGAGTCATTATGCGTAAAACAGAACAATTCCCCAGCCACTTCTTCTCTTTCGTTTGATATGTCATACATGGGGTCTAGAGTGGTGGTGTCCTATCTATTTACTACGGTGACATCGTTTCTTTTTGACACCTTGTTAGGTATTCTGAAACTCTCCTTAATGCATACAGATCTGGTGACACACAGTGCACATGAACCATCCAACCATGACCGACCGCAACTCTACAACTCGGACATACAATGAGATGAAGAAGTGCGCTGGTGCTGTGAAAAAGATCGACGAGACTGATCCAAATCACATGGCCTTCAAATAGGTGACCATGGTTGTGTTTTAATTGTGTTGTGAATACTCCCTTTTTTTGCCTTTTTTTTGCTATTTTTTCGCCTTATTTTCACAATCCCCCCCACCCTTATTCGGCCGCCATCGGTTGGTAGACGGCGGCGAAGACAACGGGACCAAATAAAAATCAACTCGTGTGGGAGGAGGAGGAGGAGGAGGAGGCGGAGGGGAGGGTGGATGCCCCACAGGTGGAAGGAGGCAGAGGTCACTCACGTCCTTCTTTGCGTCGTCCTCGTCATCGTTGTTGTCGTCGTCGTCGTCCGGGAAGAAGAAGAAGAAGAATACGAATATTATGACAAAGGCTGGGGGGGGGGGAGGGGTGGCGCGGCAATTGTGGGTGTACGCCGCCGATCTCCTTGCCCCCTCCCACGACAACGACAACGATGACGATGAGACGACAACGACGGCGGCGATGTGATGGGGTACTACCTGAACAGGCGCGTCCGACGTCCATCGTCAAGGAGCCTGCCCGGAGATTACTCCTACTTCCGCTACGGCAGGGATGACGGAAAGGACAAGGAGAGGGGGGAGGTGAACGGCGGCAGAGGGGGGAGGGGGGATGATGGTGCCCCCCCCGCGAGGCGGGAGGATGATGACGACGACGACGACGAGAACAAAGATGACAATGATGGAGAAGACGACGGGTCACCGGCCATCGAGGCAAGTAGTGTGTAAGCACGTGAGCGACGATGCGCGCAGGATGACCAACGCGAGTGATTTGCGCTGCGCGCGTCGGACAACGTCTCGAGGATGTACGCGCGTAGGGTCGTCGACCCCACGAGGCTTGAGAGGGAGCATCCCTGGAGGGGTGGAGATGAGGGAAAAAGGGGAAGGAGAGGAATGATCTCCTCGGTCCTCAGGGGTGCGCTCTCATCTCTCGTCGACAGCATCCCATCGTTGTTTGCTGCCAAGGCAAGTGATGTCAACGCCCTTGGGAGGACGTGGAGACGACGACTACGACGACGACACGAGGTGGGAGGAGCAGGACATACCATACCTGTCCCAATTCTGGCGGCGGGCAGAGGGGGGAGAGGGCGACGTCGACGACGGCGTTGACGACAAACACGTCAACGGGCGTGTCGGGGTCCGCGTCTGGCGGATACCTGGAATGGGCGATGGTGGAGATTGCAGCGCGACAGCAACAACGATGACAACGTCGAGGAGGGCGGATCACATCCCACCACCCCGCAGACGACGGCGACGCGCAAAGAGGGCAACGTCAGCGACAACGGCGACAACGAACACGTCGACGAGCGTGTTCGGGGTCCGCGTCGGGCGGATACCGGGGATGGGCGATGGTGGAGATCGCGGGGCGACAGTGACAACGATGACGACGTCGAGGAGGGCAGATCGCATCCCACCCCGCTGACGACGGCGACGCGCAAGCTGGCGGCAAGGCTACGTTCCGCCGGCATCTAGCACGCGTCAGAGGCCTCCTTGTCGGATGTGGACGACGTGAACGGACGACAACGACGACGAGCGATGGACCACCCGATGATGATGAAGAGGGGGGTGATGTCGGCAAATTATGGTTATGGGCTCATGCCGCCGTTTTTTTTTAGCAATTAAACTAAAGACATTAATCAAAATGAGCGTATGGTGTTTGTGTGCCTTCATTAGTGTTGTAATGACAGTATTCCATGGTCTGTATGCATTAAGAACAGCAGATGTTGAGCTCATAACCCATTAAAATGTACGGTAGCGTTGTAGGATTGTGATTGTCCCAAGTTTTGCTTAAGTTTCCCTCAATCCGAGATGGGGAATGATTGCAGGGGGTGTCTTCCAACCAATATCATCCCAAACCCTCCTAGGACTGAACTAAGAATACATAGACGGACCTTTTTGCATCAAGAAAAAAATCTCGTAACCCCAAAATTAAAAAAGTTACGAGAGTTTCGTCCCAAGTTTTGTCTAGGTCTGGTACAAGGCTTCCATTAAAAAGGGCTCACGGCAATCGGCATATTGAACAAATAATGGTTGCCATGGTTTTTGTTAGTAACGACTAACAAAACCCAGAATTGTGATTCGGAGATCGTAAGTCGAGTCAATTTTTAATTTTACCGCAAAGACTGGCCGGCGGCAGACTGTTCACAGAGGAATCATTACACTTCAGTTCCTAAGAAGGATCGTATGTGTAGATGACTCGGCCTACAGTTTTGGGGGTGGTGGGATGATGATGTCAGGACAACTTGTACTGATTCCTAAATAGACTTTGCACCAGGGAAAAAATACACGCTCTCGTGGGAAAAATCGTGTATTTTATTTTTCTGCGGGTTGGGTCACAAGGAACCTGAATTTGTAGAACAATCTGTTGACCCGTAGGTAGTAAAAGGAAATCATGGAAGATGCAAACGAAAATGGCAAAGGGGGCAACCATGACGACATGCAAGTTGGCAAAGAGTTCGCCAATGGTGAGGAATCATCTGATGAAGATGAGTCATTTGATGAAAACGAGTCGTCCGTTGAAGACGAGTCGTCCAGGGAAGACCGACTTGAGGTATTGTGGCGCCAAGTTGACAAATACGACCCCAACCTAATGACACTGAGTATTCAAATCAAATTCAACGACGACTTGTTTAATGATATTGGCCACTGGCATTGTTTTGGGGCGATCATTGGAAGGAATACGCATTTGGTAGAACTCACGATTAACATCGATCACCTTGGATTCCCTAGCCAAGGGGGGGGTAAATTTATTTGACAGTCTTGCCTTGAATCGATCCATAAAGAAATTGAGCTTGATTGGTCGCTTTGACTTCGATCAAAGATTCTTCTACCCCTTTCAAAGAATGCTTCTTCCATTCTTCCAAAATAATCGATCCTTTCAGTGTCTGAGCATATCATTCTACGGTGACGAGGATGGACGTTATCACTTGCTGACACGTATGTTAACGCGATTCGATTCTCTAAAAGAATTTTGTCTTCTAGCAAATTCCACTACTTGTGATCCAGTTGTCATGAACGATATCAACGGCCTCCTAGAAGCTTTGCATTTCCATGCCGGTTTGGAGAAACTCACTCTAAATGAAGAACTTGGTGGACGTGGACTTCAAGAATTAGCAAATTTGCTCCAGAATCCGAGATCTAATATTATGAAGCTAAGACTTTGCAGGATTGATAATGAAGGGGCGTATATTCTATTAAGTGGTCTGAACGACAACGAGAAACTTAAATGAGTCAATCTCAGCTTTAATCCTGATATCACAGAAGCTGGTTGGCGGGCTATTTTTGCCGGTTTGCAGATGCCAATTTTTGGCCTGGAGAAGCTTTGTTTGTGTGGCAGCAACACAAGTGATGGCACTGCACTGGCTCTGGCAAGTGCTCTCCGTCATAATCACATCCTGAAGTCTTTGGATCTTTGCTATGATACGCTCATTACAAGTTCAGACAGGGACGGTGTGAGTGTTATTGTAAATGCGGCCTGGCGGGATCTGTTTGCGGGGCTTCTACAGTATGCCCCAACATGCATGTTAGAAAGTGGTTTGAAGTACATCGAGGAGCTTCTCTTTCAGGGCAAGGAGGTCATCATCGTTTGGTTGGCCAACGATGGTTGGCTGGGTGTCGAGAGCATCTTGGAGAAGCTTCGTGACATCCGATGGGGAACTCATTCCTTTTTCTTGGGTGCGTATCGTTGGCCGAAGAGCACAAAGATGATGGCGAGTAAAACTAACGCGTTCGCGATAGCAAGCTGGGCGTTTTCGAGTGCAATGGAGACTTTCGTGAACCCAATGGCAGACGCAACAGCTGAAATGCACTTCACTGTTAAGGCAGTGTCGAGCTCAAACTTTAATTCCATCGGTTGATGGAGTTGAAGCGATTTTGGCAATATATAGAAGAGCTTTATTGGAGGTAATAAGTATTGCCAATTTATGAGTCTATCTAGGTTTTGATATCAGTGTTGTTTCTCTTGGGTCACTTTATTGGTGGTTCCTGAGAATCACAGTCTGTCTTCTCCAGTCAGGGATTCCTGGGAATCTACAATCTACGCTTCCTCTTTTTGGGGGAATCCTGCTCCCCCTTCCTTTCCCCCCCAGGGATGGTTCCTAGGGAATTCCCTTCTTTAGACAATTCCCTTTATTGTTGCTGTACATGTGTGTGTAGGAATTGGTAATGAGATTGATTGATTGATTGATTATCATTATGCTAACATTAAGGCTTAATGCATCTGGATGAAGAGTAAAAATAATTATACCGTGTAGCTTCTCTCTCTATCTTTCCTTGCCTCGTTAACTCATTGGACTTGCTGGATCCCTCATCACCAGTCAGACTCATGGCAGCCACATGTTGTCTCCCTGATTGTGGGTGATGAATGCGATGGGACTGTTTCTGGTTTTGTTTTACGCCCATTAGGCGGGCCGGGATTGCCTTACTTATAGTCTAGTTATCCCTGAGTGTGGGAGTGGTCTCGTATTCCACCCTCCCCTCCTCCCTTCCTGCCTTGGCCTTGGCTCATTTTCTTCCCCCTCCGTATGCCCCCGTGTTCCCCCACCTCTCTGCCTCTGCCCTATTACGACAGTAGGTCTACTCTTCCTCCACCCTACTCCCCCCTTTGTCTTCTTGCCTACAAATACACTTGATTGCCCCAAATATTCCCCAATCAAACTTTTCACTCGTGCTGGCATGGTCGATTGACTACCATTGTCCTCAGCGCTCAAGCCATGAGGCAAGCAAGGAGGCGCCCTAGACATTGTCCGGGCCAAGGCAGGTTCTTACTCGTGCCCTTGTGAAGGCACAATTTGTATTGATTCCTCTGTAGGGATTATTTTTTTGTGGTCGTTGCCAACGACCGATTGAGTATTTGCCCCCCGTGGCTGGCTGGCGGAGGGGGGCCTCATTACAAAAGCCCTCGGCAGGGCTCCGGACTCTTGGGGGGTGGTTTTTGATGGTAGGTCGCGAGTCTCAACCGTGGCGGCTCTTGGACTGCTACGAATTGGAAATCGGCCTCTTCTAGCTATTTTCCGCTAGGTATGGATGTAGACCAAAAATTACCTTCCTAAATACAAAAATTTATGCAGAAAAAAGTGCAATTGAATCAAAATCTGTAGTACACAACACAACAAGAAGATAGAGAGACAATGACACAGGAAGTGGCATCGCTGTCACCGCCGCAACAGCAGCTTCTGCTGCTCAGCTACTGCCCGCCAATCATCGAAAGCTGCTCTCAAGTGGTCTCACCAACTGCCGCCTCCCACCTTTGCTGCTCCTGGCTGTTGCTTGGTTGTTGCATCGTTGTCCACCGCGTTGCTTTTTCTGTTTGTCATCGCACGCTGGCATGCATCATAAGACCATTGACGCTCTCATTGCCGGCCACTTTTGACACCAACCATCAACCGCTGCCCTCAGGCAGTCTCGCCGCCAGCCACTGCCCGCCATTGCTGCTCCCGTCGTTAGTTGGTTGTTTCATTGTTGTCCCTCACCCGCAATCTTTGTTGTCTTCTTGCCGGCCACTTTTGCTGTCAATCATTGACCGCTGCTCTCGGGCGGTCTTGTCACCAGCCGTCGCACATCATTCCCACTACAGTTGATGGTTGGTTATTGTGTTGTCTTCCTTTTGTAGTCACATACCATTGTGCGATTGTCAATGCTCTCGTTGCGGCCGCTTTTGCAGCTAATCATCAACTGCTTTGGCAATGATTGGTTGTCATGCATGGAATTGGCATTGGCACCAAATCATTGCATTGTGCTAAAGATGCTTAATGTCAATCTTAGCTTGAAGGTTCTTACTGTGTGCTAGTATTTGGACCATTGCCATGTTTGATCCCTGCTGACTTGTTTGTATCCCTGTTCTCCCACCTTTTTTGTACTTGTCATAACCATCATGGCTATTGTGACTGTCAACTGTCACCCCTGCTGCAGGGGAGATAAGGACTGTGTTTGTACCTATCTCCTTACAATTACAAACCTGTATCTGCAGTGTCTTCCCTCTGTTGCCTGATTCTTGAGACTGGATGTACACAAAGAAGATGGTTGCTCTCATTGCACATTGCACAGGAATCATCAAAGACATAGGAATATTGAAGTACTACACCCCCTCCAAGAGACAGAAAAACAAGTCTCTTTAACAACGTGATATTGGGAAAAGGAAAACAGTTATGGCAACGGCCAATTATAGACCCCGTGATTATAAACTTGTGGAACAAAATGCACACTGTAATGTGTGTCAGTCCAAGGGATAAGATCCCTGGTGCATCCCCAATTGACTAGCTGAAGCAAGTCACTCAATGACAGACTGTCATCATTGGATCCTCTTCAGCCTCAGGAATGATGGTACATCAAGGATTCAAGTACGTGGAGAGCCCACGGGCTGTGCAAAATTCTTATGTGTAAATAATCTGCCACCTCACCACAAGAGCTCTCTTGACGGTACAAAGATAGTGATGTGGGAATCAGTGCGTACAAATGCAAACTCAAGCTTAAAACTATATAAGTATCTTTCAATTTTCCTTGTGTATGTAGACTCTGGTACGGCATGAACCACACATTCGTGATGGGCTACTCTATTACTACAGCAGGTTCACATGATTATATGGAGTTGTGCAGAATCCTACATGACGCGCGTATGTCCCTCATCTTTTCAATTGAGCACAAATTATACAAGTAAATTACAATCATAATGCGCAAATCAGTTCATATACACTACTTACTAGTTTCTCCTCTCTCAGCATCCGAAGCAAAATAATATTCAGAGGCAAAGCAAGCATGATGAACTCTAAACTGAACAAATTAAACTAAATTAAATGCTAAGGAAAATCACACTGTAATACCTAATTTAACATAGGATATCAATCCTGAGTTGCAAAAATCCTAAAATCTAAAATCAACTTGCTACCTTCTAGATGTCACAGCTATCCAAAGTGGCACTCAAAGTTGGAAATGCACTATCTGGAATGTCATTAGTTTGCAAGGCACTCCATTTACAGTCCACATGTCCATAGAATACATCTTTGGCCAAAAATTGCTACATTTGGGGGAACATAAAGACCAGGTAAACTTGTACATACCCATTGAATGACCTACAGGGACTGACCCACAAACTAATTACCTCTTCACTAGATCGGCAGACATATTTTTGGCCTGATTTATTCTACAACTCAAGGGAAATTAAATGTCTGCATTCGTAAACGCTCTAGTAACAGGCTTTTGCACCAGCATTCCTGTGGGGTTAAAATTGCAGTGCAATACTGTGTAGACTTGCTTCATCTTCCCCCTAAAACACTCATCATCATGTCAACTTGGTCCATGATTTAGACCGTTTGAACCAAAATGCTGCCAACTCAAGTATGGCACCAAATCTGTTAATCAATTACTCCTACACGGCAAAGCCGCTGCTTTTACTTTACAGTTTTAATGATGAGTTCGTTGCCTCTTTTGGGCCTATCGCCAGTGCACAACTGCTGCAGCCTCTCTGTTTGGCTCATCAGAGTAAACCAAGGCTAGCGATTGTGGGAAGTCTTTCAATGTGGCAAGAATTCTATTCTTTTCTTGGGTGGTATCCTCGATGTTTTCTCCTCCAAATGAACCATCTAATACATGGGAGACTGTCGGATACCAGGTCTTCATTCGAGGGATCAACTCCTTGGTTACGCTAGAATCTGACTGCGTAAAGAAACCAGCAATATCAATTGGTTTATGTTCCAATCCAATCGATGTCAAGTATTGCAGAGCTTCTGCCCTTGGCCGAACTGTCCGATGCAAAGATTGCTTCAAAATTGTTGGATCTTGAATGATGGCTGCTTTCAACATCAGCTCCGAATCTTCAAAGACATTATGCAGGAGATATTCTACCATTTCGCGAAGCTCACGTAAAGACTGTTTTGGGCTTTGAATGGAAGCAAACGAACGACTTATCTGGTTTGACGAGAAGCCCAATCTTGCGCACAGATAGCATTTGGAGCAATGTTCGTCCACTTTCTTTTGTGACAGAAAAACAATTTTGCCAATATCTGTCGGAGGGCACCCACACTCCAGGAGCAATTCCATGCGCGTTTGAATTGTTTTTGAGAGAGATAAAGTTAGCAGCTTTGGCTCTCCGACAAGGGTCTTTTTCACATCATCCATGGATAGACCCAGAGAGTGGAGGTATTGAATAATTGGCTCGGCATTTTCTCTGAAAGAGCGCTGTGCAAACCAATCTTTCATTGGTAAAAGGCGATTCAGCTCAGTGTCAGTCAGATTGAGATTTGTTTGCAACTCGACTCTTTGATTCACTTCGTGTGGAGTCAATGTTATGATGCCGTTGATTTCAGAAGGATCCAACCCTGCATCGAGCACCAACTTCATTCGCGGCATGATCCAATCATCAAGGGGATAGTCTAACAGTGCTGGATTTGCCAGTACGCAAGTCGCGGTCCGCGTCTTGCATCCATCAAATACTTGCAACAGGTAGTTCAATTTCGGTAGTAAAAAATCTTCTGGGTCGTGCAGCAGAAGGTATCGGGTATTCAATAGCAAATATTCAACATCTTGTTGTGTAAGATTGAGAAAACTCCGAAGCAAGATCAATGAAAGATGGGCTTGGTAGTCGTTGTCGGACATAGTCAACATTGCAGCAGTATTTGGAGGGTCTAACACTCCTGCTAGCCGTAATCTTTGCATGCGTGGCTCTATTGTTCGCTTAATTGAGAGATCCAACAGAGATGGTTGTCCCAGAATCAGCAATTTCACATCTTCCGTTGAAGTACTGAAATTTGCGAACAAATACTCCAATCGATGTTGGAAAATCTTGTTTGCTTGGGCAGTATCTAGCGACGGCATTTCCGATAGGAGAGAGCGGCGTTCGGTGTCATTCAAACCTAGTTTCCTTGATAAATATGATAGTTTACTCCGGAACTCCTTTTGTTTTCGCCCGATCCATCCCTTAAAGTCAGCGTCGGATAAACACAGAGTGTCCAGATTATCAAGGACAGGACAAACTGATCTCAGCATTTTCAGTCGACGTTTCAGTTTCGGGCGAGATGAGCAATCAAGCAATTGGGGATGAGAAAGAACCGTGTCTTTCAGTTCGTCAACTGAAACATTGAGCTCCTTTTTCAAGTATGTGATCCATGATCCTATGGAAACCGTCCAGTCGTGATCGTTTATCACAGGTAACTCAGAATAGATCAAATTTAGCTCGTCTTCATTCAAATTCAAGTCCCGGTAAAGGACACCTGATGCTGTGGAATTTCGTTTGGTTGTTATCAATTTCGCGATTCGTTTGGACTGTGATGATGAGAGCCACTGCTGGAATCGTGCCTCCGACATGGAAATCCCTACAGTGATCTTGTGCGGTTGAATCCCGGCAGCCTTCAACTGCGCCATTCTTGGCTGAATACGTAAATGAAGTGAATATCCAAGCAGGCTCGGTTGCGTTAGAATTGTGTCTTTCAACAGCTTATTGTCGGGGTGATTGAGTGAACTCTCCAAAAAGTCCAGCTTTGATGCCAACGTCTTGATTCCTAGACACATCAGCGTTGGCATCTTTGAGAGGACCAAGCCTAGTTCACCTATTGAGAATTCCAATCGGTTCCTCAGAAAATCGAGTTTCGCTTTCATGCTGCCTTCCGCCAATCCCAACACTTGGGGTGCCTGAAATATGACCCGTTTGGCTTGGCGCGAGTCAAGTTCAAGCTCATACCTCAGGAACCCTGTAACATGCTTGATTTTGAACAAACTATAGCTGAATAACCTCGGGAATTTCAGTATTATCAAGCCTAATTCAGCTGCTGAGAATTCCAATTCCGCCATGAAGTACTCGGCGATTGGTTTCATGTGATTCTCTAAGTTGTAGTCAATTATTTGCGGATACGCAAGAAGTATTGTTCTCACATCTTCTGGTTCCATGTGAAGTTGCAGAATGAAGAAAAAGACAATCTTTTCGCGCAGATTGTCGTCGAGACTGTAAAGCAATAGTTTGGGATTGCTCTGACATAGTCGCCACACTGCTTCAACTGAGAAGTTGATCTCTTGCGTCAGGAATTTCAGTCTTGGGACTAACCCGGTGTCGACCGCAGATAATAAAAGCTTGGGTGTCCCAACAAGGAGCTCCCTTACGCAATCAATTCCACCTTCCCCATTAACGTCATATCCCAAAGCGACGAAAAATGCTATCTTCTTGCTCAAATTCGCAAGTGAATAGCTCAAGATGGTAGGACAATTCATCACCATTGTTCGCAGCTCACCCTTACTCAAATCTAAAGATCTGACAAGAAATAAAATAGTCGGCGCAAGATTCCTCTCCGCGCTGTAGTGAAGCAAGGTGGGCGTTTTCCCCAAGATGACTCGCACATCCTCATCTGAAAGATTCATGGTGCGACGGAGTAGGGTAACTTTTTTCTCCAGATTGCGAGGCGTCATGCCCAGAATGGAACAACTTTCAAGGGTCACTTTCCACATAGCCTCCTCCGACAACCCTATGGTGTTTCGCAAGTAAAAATAGGCAATGTCGGGGACAAGCGTTTGCGTGCTATTGATGCCGATGTTCAGGAGGGTGTTCGTCGGGTAAATCATGTTGTTATGTTCATCTTTCGTGTCCTGCTCATTTTGCATTAACATAGAGGGTCGTCGCTCTCGTCTATCCTGAATAGATGGTGAACACCCAAGAAATCCACTAACGCAAAATACAGCCCCGAGGAGGCACAGCGCCAAGGCGCTGTTATGGATGAGCATCAAATCAATTCCATTCCATCCTGACAAACTCTGGGAGAGCCAAAGGTGGAGGCGTGAAGGATGGTGTGGAGAGATGAGAGGGTTGCGCTCGCTGGAGGAATAGTAGTATCGTATCATACTACTTTACCATACACACCATGATTTTTCTCTCCTCCACACATCACATCATCATCAACAACAACAACGCGATCTGTTACGCCTTACATCATCATGTTCCAAGGATGGGAGCGGGGAGCACTCGGTCTCATTTTTCTCATCATGACTTTGGCGCTACCGGCTGCAGCATCTCCGTTAACGAAACAACAGCCATTGTCGTTTCTTCACTCGACCGCTGCCAACCCATCGTCAACAGCGAATACCTTAAACAGAAAGCACCTTACGGACGTATTATGCGGAAGTCTTGAATCATCACAGCAATCACCCGGTAACCCAAAACAACCCAAAACATTCTTCAGCAGCCCCCCACTCGACGGACCCGTAGGTGCTCCACCGCTACCAGTATTAACAACAAAAGATCCAAGCATAATTGAGCGTTGGCTCGAGGACAACGTCAACAGTGATGGCAACGATTACACTGTATTAGGATTTGATCAAGAATCAATTGCCAAACCTCCGTGGATGCCAGAACGAATCTCACTTCCCGATGGTCCAGCTACCATACAACTGTCCACACCCACATCGTGCATCATTATCCAGCTGTCACGTTGTGGTGATGGATCTGCCCTTTATGCCCCAGAAATCTTACGAAGAGTTATCAATGACCCCAAGATTATCAAAGTGGGTGTAGGTATTGATGACGATGCTCTAGAGCTATATCGATGGTCAAAAAAGAGCTTCGAAAGTGCGCCAGGTAAATCTGCTGATGAACGTCAACAGCAGTCGTCACAACTATGGGAGATGACATCTCGCTTTGACATAGGATGCGTTCTACCAAATAACAAACGATCAGGAATAAGGGAACTAGGTGAAAAAATACTTGGTGCCGAGATAATTAAATCAAAGGTTTGTTTCCCGGCAATTGCATTCTTACGTGCTGAAGCAAACATGCACAACTTATCATTCTCACACGCTCTTTCAAAGAAACTGTCGATGAGCAACTGGGGATCTCGTCATTTGACACTAGAACAAATCTCCTATGCAGCCCGCGATGCTTGGGTAGCTGCAGCGGTTGTTGAACGACTTCAGATGGCCAACAAAGACATGTTTCGAGCTGAGTCGCTGATGAAGATGGAATTCATGAAGAGTCAAAGGAGTATGGATGACATGGACGCGAGGGCGAAAGCGAGAAAGGCAGCCAAGCTCAATCTGAAAGAGATACTGGAGGGACAGGTGAAGAATGTGGAGGGAAATAGTGAAGATGAAGAAGAAAGAATACGCATGTTGCACAATCTTCTTGATTTCTATAAGCCGGATCAACCTCCTGCACTCAGTATAGATATTCTTAATTCGCCATCATTATAACATGGAAAATCTCTCAGAATACATCCATAGCGTGTCACTTCCGCCATGCGGTCACACATCATATCACCTCTTTTACTTTACCCACAATAAATATTAGTGTGAGCAAATTAAATGTGCTAAGTAAATTTAAATTTGCTGGCGCGCTGCGTGAGTTGCCACGTCTCTTTTGCGGCGACTCACACAGCGATGCCGCCTTTCATTTTTGCCCTGATCGTTAGGGTTCACCCGGCTGCCTGACCGTTAGGGTGCATGAGGTGCCCCGACCAGTTAGGGTCTGCTCGCAGGGGGGTTGGGTTAGAAATTGGATTAAGATGGATTGGATTTAAGGTAAATACATGACAATTCGCTTAACCTCGGTGAGGTGCTACAAAAGGGGTTTTAAAGCTCGTGTGGGTAAACTAAAAGTGGTGAAATCGGTGACCGCATGGCGGAAGTGACGTCCCTTATAACATTGAATGGTTGATCACACCTATTGCCCTGTCTTGATCCTCTTCCATTTCATTTCATTTGTATGCCCCACATTCTAGTTGAGCAGCACCAAGTCCACCACCCAAACCTGAAAGTACGAGCCCATGGTAATATGGGATAACAGCAGCAGAGCGGTTAGCAGTGGCGTCAATATCAGAGCAGTGGTGGCAGCAGCAGTGCTGTAGCAGCAGCAGTGAGCAGCAGATGGTTGTAGCAGCAGTCACAGCGGTATCGGCAGCGCAACAAGTGGCGGAACCAGCAACGCTGTGGTCGCGAGCCGACAGCAGTGCTTTGCCAGCTGCAGTGAAGCGCAATGACAAACAGGAATACCTTTTTCTGCCTCTTGTTTTTTCAAGCTGCAGTACTTTCTTGGTGGAATAGTAACTACAGACCCTACTATGTAGGCATCTTTGGGGGAAATGTCCCCACACAATAATGCACATTCCAAAGCAGGTGACAACCCATGTTGCTGAAATGCTGAGCCAGCATTGCCAACATGATTTTGACAACGTGTTGGAAATGTAAATGTCTGTCAATTGGGGGTATGGTACAAGCCTGGGTGGCTCAAAAATTCTTAAAAAGTACTTTCATTTTAAGAGTTTTTACGATGTCTGAAAGTTATCATAAGGAGGCCGATTCAAGTTAAATGATACAGATTGGTAATCAAGTCATTAAACAATTAAATGCTATATTAACTCCCCCCAACTAAGTATCCTATCATTTTACTTAAATGCCTCTCATCATTTTGATATGACATACTCCTAATGTTAATAGGGGCCTAAATGTCAACTCGAGCCCTTTTTTGTCGAGTTGGCGATGAAAAAGATCACAAAAACCGGCATTGGTACGTCCGTTGCTTGCATCAGAGCAATGACTCTCCCGATGGTGGTGTCCAGTGGTGTCTAGTATAGCCCTGGACATCCTTCATCAGGCGATGTGCACGGTATCATACCGCCCCATTGCCATGACAATCGAAACGACCAGCAAATTAGGTGTATTTTTTCATAGTCGATTGTTTGCCTGTTGCCCTGGTGGCCGTCGGGACAATATGGAGCAAGTAGTCACCCAATGGCAACTTCCAGGGGCATCTAGTGTATCCCTGGTCATGCTGTATTGGGTGATGCCAAGTGCATTGCTTCAATGTGTCCGCATGGCCATCAAAATGGCCCACGACGGAGGTACATGTGTTCGCCATCGTCACCTTTTTTGTTTTTGTTTGCTGTAATTGTAGCTAAATAACACAATTAGAATCATTATAAACTCACAATAGTATTATGCGTTTATATCTTGTTAATCAATCAACTAGTTTGTATATTATGGCTGCCCGTTGACCGTCGATGCCAATTGACACCGTTTCGGCCACCATTGTCGCCGACGGGCGAGCCCAATTTCAATAAAACATAGAGGTTGACATAAATGGACTAATTTCTACATTAATTTAATGAATATATTAAAATCGTTCAACAGCGGCCTCAGAAAAAACATGTCCAATAAGGTTGCTCACCCCTCCAGCGGTGTGGCACCATCATCATCATGGGGATGGTGTTTGTGAGGTCATTTGTGCTTTTTGTGTGGTCTCTGACGTGTGCTTGTGACTCGTCAGTCTGGCTTGTCTTACCTACATTTTAGAGGCGTTAATTTGTGAGCCACCCAAGCTTACACCACACCTGGGAATAAAATCCAACAAGACAGGAGACCCACATCCAACTAAGTGCAACATGCCATCTGATTAGTGCAGGTATTGCTGCCATTGGAAAAACAATGCAGACTGCAGTATGCCCTGACATTGCCATTGTTTGAGAAGTTGGAGGGACCAAGAAGGCAGTAATGGTATGGAATTGGAGTGCGATTTGAGGGTGGAGAATGGCAAGGAGATGTTGGGGAAGGGGGGCTTTACATCATGTTGATAATGATGTTCATGATTACAATGATGTTAATAGTAGAGCAGTATCATTGGTTGCACTGGAACAATTGAATAGAAATATCAACTCATCCACCCAATAATTCTTCAAACAGAACAGCAGGCAATATTCCTTTGACTTGGGAGGGCTCTGCCATCACATGATCTACAGGATGAGGGCAGGTAGCTAAATCAATGCATCTCATTTCTTCTCCTTATTAGTGGTCTGGTGGTGCCACACTTCATATCCCCTATTAGAGTGTTGTTGAACTATAATACTGAACCAAGAATGTGATTCATTCCAGCTGTTTGTGTGGTGACATTGCAGGATCTTGGAAGTGTGTGAATTGCTGCTATTGGAAAATGGAAAATGATATTCAGTATGCCCTGACATTTGCAACTTTGGTAGAGGAATGAAAGTTGAGTTGAGGATTCAGGGTTGAGATGTTGATAGCAGTCTCTGGATAAAGACTACCCTGGTAAACTTAAAGGCATAGAATGCATAAAAGTTTTCATAGAAGGTGAGAGTCAAGTCCAACTTGATCTCAATTGGTGTAAATTGGGTCTAGTCTGGCCCTTTGGTGTACCAGCACTCTGTGGTATTACTATAAATTAATTTGTAATACAGAAACAGAATTTGTGCTAGAAGTTCTTTTTACCACTAGCGCAAGTACATGTGTACTTGCGCTAGTGGTAAAAAGAACTTCTAGCAAAAGAGTAGAATGAAGGTTCGAGTCCGTCTGGAGGTTTCTACTTTCATTATGCTGACGTCACGTTACAAGGTTTTGCCATTGGGTTACGACAAGGTTAAATAGGCTATTGGGTCCCGGACACCAACGCTTCCAAGGAACCTTCGTTCTACACTTTTGTTAGAAGTTCTTTTACCACTAGCCTAAGTACACGTGTACTTGCGCTAGTGGTAAAAAGAACTTCTAGCAATTTGGGATAATGTATGATAACCTTTAATGCACAATATATACTAATTTGTGCCCCTTTGCTACCTACACTACACCATCCGACAAACCATGAATCAGGATGATCATCTCTGGGGATTGAGATCAATTGAATCAGCAGTACTCATGTCAAGGCATGTGTACTGACATTCTTCTATCATTGTTGCTTTGTGGAAATTGTCATGCACACACACATGGTGCAATAAGATAAGCATATTATTATTGGAAACTTAAATGCCAGGTTGTCTTGCCTTTGCATTGTTGCATTGTCTTTGTCTGAATACTTTTTCTGTCAGGTTTGTATGTGGAACTCACCAGGCTGCCTTGACTTTGCCTTGTTGCCTTGTCTTTACCTTACCTTGAGAAATTTTATACCTTGAGACTTCATAACCCTTGGGAAGAGTGTTGAACATATGCAACATTGGAAACAATAGAGAAGATGATAATCATCACATTGCGCAAGATGGTGGCCGTGAAGGTGACCACATGTCAGACACTGTGCAACGTATTGAAGATGACTAGGCAGGAGGCAGGCAAAACCACAGTATATAAAGGCTGTCAAACACTGTACAGATGGTTGACATTGATGTGAATGTGAGAGTCTTTCTAAGTGGGTCTAAAGTGTCAAACAGCACATAATGATGTGGATTGTTGCCCGTGAGTAACAAAAATTCAAAAAAAGCTCAGCTGATGGGAGAGACAACAATGTGGGAATGATGCATTCATAGGCACATCCACAGCATTTGAAGATTATCGAACATGTTATGTGAATAATATTAATGTGTTTGCCATAATCAATGTGAATGGGTCTAAAGCCTCAACCCACCACATAACACTGTCATTTATTACCCAGGAACATCCACAATTGTTGGTAAGATTTGAAAAGCTTGGCCAATGAGAGAGGCGGTATCGTGGTGAGGACGCATCCATATGTATATCCACAGCATATGAAGATTGTCAAAAACCTTCCATATGCCTTCACACTTAAGTGGGTGTCATAATGAATCAGTCCAGAGCCTCAATACCGTATAATGTTGTGGTTTCTGCCCAGGATTACCCAGGATTCCTTCTAAGTAACATCCAAGGAGCTTGACAATATGAACATCCACAGCATATAAAGGTTGTCAACCACCTTACATATGTTTGACACTGAAGTGGGTATCATAATGAATGAGTCCAGAGCCTCAACCACTGCATAATGCTGTGGTTTGTTGCGTTGCCCAGGGTTACCCGGGGTTGGCAGTAACATATGAGAAACTTGGCCAAGGAGAGAGACAGTAACATGGTAAGGTCACATCCATTGACACATCCACAGCATATAAAGATTGTCAAACACCTTAAATATGTTTGAAATTGATATGTGGGCTTTTTCAATGAGTCCAGAGCCTCAACCACCGCATAATGCTGTGGTTTGTTGCCCAACATTCTTGTCCAAGATTCTCAGTAAAATCCTAAGCGCTTGGTTAATTAGAGAGGTAGTAACGTGGTAAGGACGCATCCCTGTGTACATCCACAGCATATGAAGGTTGTGAAACACTCTATATATGAAGAGAATGGGTCTAAAGCCTCAATCACTACATAACACAATGATTTCTTGAACAGGACAAGCATCCATGATTCTTGGTAAAATTTGAGAAGCTTTGCTAATGAGAGAGGCAGAAGCGTGGTAGAGCACTGATATGTACATCCACAGCATATGAAGGTTGTCAAACACCTTATATATGATTGACACTGAAGTGGGTGTCATAATGAATGAGCCCAGAGCCTCAACCACTGCATAATGCTGTGGTTTGTTGCGTTGCCCAGGGTTACC
>JALLOS010000084.1:0-18057 GCA_036939435.1 Stephanodiscus minutulus
ATTGGCTGTGAGATCGGGTGACGAGGACGGACCGTCGTCGCTTACTCCAGCGATTGGCTTTCAGCGAGTCGCGCCATTTTAGCTGGGATAAGGATCCCACCAATACCATGGCCTATGACAATGATAGGGTTATGATCCTCTTCACAAGGATACTCTTGTTTTCTGGTGTTATCGAATCATTCATCAATGTGATGAGGGAATTGACATCGTTAACTGTTAAAACAAGATGTTGAGCTTGATCGGATATCATGCGGATGCTTCTGACCAGTAAATAAGCTCGTCATTGTTGGAGATGGAGCTGTGGCTGTCGGTCGTTGGAGGTGGAGGATTCTTGAATGCTTTTTTTTCGCGGTGAAGGATTTTTTTGGTAAACAACAGAGAAACTACTTCCATGAAAGTAAAGTTCCTGGAGAAAACACATTAGGATTTGTGGATGTTGCTTGTAATGATCGCCACACCCTTGTGCTCTTTTCATAATCGGTCTAATAAGTTTTTCTGCACATGGCCATCAAAAGTGTTGACACCTTCTAGTTTGGGGTACGTGTCTTCTTTTGCTGCTTTGACCCAATGCTACAGCGTGAATTTGAATTTCATGTCCGTGGACAGTTTTGGCCACTAGGATGTAATTTCCCACACAACACACACACAAAACACAATAAACATGCTCGTTGATTGTGAAAACACGATGAACCGCAAGCTCCACAGCCTTGCGATTATCTTCAGTAATTAGCGCCCGCTCCATGTAATGCTTGAGACGATCCAAAAAAGAGTACTTACTTGCTTCTGCATCAGTGGTCAGTGGGCATATCGTTGTTAACATCATCCCCATCCGCTGCAAAATCATAATCGTCCCCACCGAGAGAACCGGGCGGGGAATCAATAAAATCTGACAAACCAGTGGACTGGTGCCCAAGATCAGTGCAATCCCCCCCAATCATGTCCAAATCGTCACTGTCACTGGAATAACTGCTATTGACGGAGCAGACAGGTGATGCGATGCTACCCGTTGCGGCGGCCAAGGCGGCGGCAGAGACGGCATGCGCAGCAGCGACACCAGCGACATTACCAGCGTCCGTAGTGACAGAGACAGCAGCAACTGAGGCCACATCATGACACCGAGGGCCAAGGGGCGGAAGCGGATGCCCCATGCATCAGTGCATTGTTCCCCCTCGCCTTCGCTGCTCGCGGTGGTGATTCGCAAACGGCCGCACTTGGTGTTCGTTTGCGCGCGGCGCTGGCTGCGGGATGATTCCGGTTGACTGGAATTACAGGCGTGGATTCTTGCTTGAGTCGGTGATTATTGCGCCAATATTTCCGGGATAGCTTGGATATCCTCCGAGGATGGGGGGGATCAGTGAATCCAACTACAAACTCAGGTAATTTATTGGAAGTCATGGCAGGAACACCTATCTGCGTATCTGCGTATCTGCGCGCCAACAAAATCGCAAAATAATCATTAGACACCATCTGCAAACAGTGATCAACATCTGAAAATAAAGGTTCCTGCGGGTTCTAATGCATATCTGCGTATCTGTGTATTTTCTGAAGAAATCACAGCCTTAAGCTGTTAAGAACTTTTCCAATTTTTGGCCTCTTTCAACGGTTGATAGCTAGAGTCATTTCACATTCAAACAAAACTTGTCGCATTTATGAGCTCATTAGAGGGTACATTTCGGGGCATGAAATTCTCACAATTTTCTCGGTTGATTGTTCCGTAAGTTGCTAGCTAAAAGTTGTGTTTTGTTAGTGTATTGTGTTTGCATCTGAAATTGATGACCTTGGGGTGGCGGCCGCCAGGGCAATACAGCTCATGCACTCGACCAATAGTGGCACCTAGTGTCTTCGAGTGAAGCCCCAGATATCCGCCATTGGGCGAAGCACACTGCATCGCACCGCCACATTGCATGGTCATCGAAATGACCGGTGATTTCACCACAACCGTAGATAAAGACCATGTGATGGTCCGTTTAAAATAAAACTGAGCCACGCTATTGTTGTTTACTCTATGTTTTTGAGTAGGTAGCATAATATTATGGGCGGCGCCCGCCGACAGCAATTGATGTTGTTTCGGCAACTATTGTCAATGGCGTAAGAAGGTCAATTTAATGTGAAGAAGGTCAGTTAGAATTTGACGTTGGATTTTTGATTACCAGTTCCTATGTTGCCCAGTAGGATTCTTCGTGGCGGGAAAATATTTTTGTTCCCGCTGAATGGTCGGTGGCATCCATCCTCTCCATCATCTCGACCAACGATGGCGTTGACCGACAAGCAAAGGAGCGACCTCCACGCCGGCATATACGAATACCTCCTCTCCCGCGGACAGGTGTTTGCGCAATGCGCGGAAGCGCTAGCCGGGGCGGATCCGGACTCCTGTTCCTCCTCCGGTAGCGGCGGCGGCGGCGCGTCGCGCGGCGACGGCGGCGACGGGTCTCCGTCGAAAACGATAACATCGTCGTCTTACTCCTCCTCCTCCTCCTCCTCTGCGGTGCCAGTCCTCGAGAAGAAATGGACCGCCGTGCCTCGACTCCAGCGCCGCGTCCTGGAATTGGAACGGCAGGTCGCCACGAGCGCGAGGGTGCACGCCCATCGCGTCGACACCGGCGGCGACGGCGACGACGTCCTCGGCGTTGGCGGGGGCCGGGCGCCGGGGGGGGCGGGGGGACGCCCGGAGCGCCGCCTCCTTCCCCGCCCCCCCGCGGCGCACACCCTCTCGTCCCACTCGATGGCCGTCACCTGCGTGGCCCTGCACCCGGTGTACACGGTCGCGGCCTCCGGGAGCGAGGACGGCACGATCAAGCTATGGGACCACGAGAGCGGGGAATACCTCCGCACGCTGCGGGGGCACACGAACGGGGTCACGTCTCTGGACTTCAGCCCGCGGGGGACGTACCTCGCAAGCTCGTCGACCGACCTGAGCGTCAAGGTCTGGGACGTCAAAGAGTATAGCTGCGTAAGGACCCTGCGCGGGCACGATCACACCATATCGGCGGTGAGGTTCGTCCCCCCGAGCTTCGGGGCGCCGTATCTCGGCGTGAGCGGCGGGGTGGAGTCCGCCATCGCGGGGGGGGGCGGCGGTGGCGGCGGGGGCGGCTCCGGAGGTGGGGGCGTCGACCCGTCGTCGTGCGGTTCCAAGTACCTGGTGTCAGCGTCGAGGGACCGGACGGTCAAATTCTGGGACGTCGAGACGGGGTTCTGCGATCACACCCTCTCGGACCACGGCGATTGGGTCCGGTGCATCGCCGTCCGTCCCGCCGCCGGGGGGGGCGCCCGGTCGCAATCGTCGTCGTCGACGTCCGATGGCGGGAGCGGGAATGAGGACGCTTCCTCCCCCGCGCTGGTGGCGACGTCTGGGAACGATCGCACGATATACGTGTACAACGCCAACGAAAAGCGGGAGAAAGTTTGCGAGCTGCGGGGGCACGATCACGTGGTGGAATCGCTGTCCTTCCTTTGCTCGTCGACGCTGCCGCGCACGTCGTCGTCGTCGTCGTCGACGACGGCGACGACGACCTACGCGAGGCAACAGCAACCGACGCCGCCGATGTCGTCGTCATCGACGACTTCTGGGGGAGCTCCCGCCCAATCGTCGTCGTGGGACTACCTCGCGAGCGGATCGAGGGATCGGACCGTCCGCCTCTGGTCCGTCGCCGACGGATCGTGCCTCATGACCTTCCGATCCCATGAGAACTGGGTGCGGTGCGTCCTCGTACATCCCTCCGGCAACTACGTTCTGAGCTGCGGCGACGATCGCACCGTGCGCGTATACGACATCAAGTCGAGCAGGTGCCTCCGCACGATCGACGACGCCCATCCTCACTTCGTGACGTCCATGGCCATCCATCACGCGCTGCCGGTATTGGTCTCGGGGGGGGTAGATCACACGGTCAAGTGTTGGCAGCTGGTCTGAGAAACTCACCCGCGCTTTTCGTGGATTGGACTTATTCACTATTTTCGTTCGGTCGGGCGTATGATGTGCCTACTGTTTCATTGCTCTATAATATTTAAACAACCAAGTAAACCGCGAACATATTGTAGTTGAATGGTCTGCTTATCTTTAGACTTCACCCCTTGACACTGCACAGACCATAGCCAGCCTGCCGGTGCCAGAAGACTTCGGCCATCGTCGCGGAGCTACCAATCGTAGTGGTGAAACGAAATGGTCGTACGACTACTTACATTCTATTCATTCGCCGATGCAAGGCGAAATAGTACATTGATGTCCGCTTCCTCGGAAGTTGATCTCACGTAATCCGCAAGCTCTATCCCATTTGGAAATTTAGCCGTGACGACATCACTAGGTCCAAGCCACGCCCCCGTTTTGAACAGCTCATACCCAGAGTCGAGCAAGATAGAGCACATCTCCTCCCAATTCTGAGATTTCAAGTTTTTCTTCCACTCCATGAATATGTAGAGAACTTTATGGCTCCTTAGTAATTGCTTCGCACCTTTTAAAACCCTCAATTCGAGACCTTCGACATCAATCTTGAGAATTGCAATCTTTGTTGCCATGCTATCCTCATCATCGGCAAGCCAGTTTTGATCGCCCGCCAAGGCATCTAGCGTCACAAGTTGTAGCTTACCAACCTCCGCTTTCTTTGCATTTGACTTTCCTGCAGCTTCTTTTGAAAAGCTGAATGAGCCGGGGTTGCCCGGGTCGATTGCGAATATCTCCTCCTGTAAGCCATGGACGTCGCCCACTCCCTTCAGAAAGGGATGGACTCGGTTGTCTTCTGGATTTGGAGATGACGACCATCCATTGAGCACGGAAGATTCGCACAATCTTACCATGTTTACAACATTCGGCTCAAAGACGAACACCTCTGCGCCGTGTGCAGCCGATAGCATGGAAAACCATCCCACGTTGCCACCAATATCAAGCATGATTGGTCTCTTACGATTACCACTGGCTTTCATTTCTGCAGATATCTCTTCCAAAATAGATTGCATCTCGATGGACATTAGTCTCTCGTAATACAGACCGTAAATAAAAATATCTGCCCGGACATAATCCACCAGAGGATCATTGGTTGACAGATAAAAGGGAATCGTCGTGTCTGTCAGCCTCAAATATGATTTGTGATAGGGGAGTTCATCGGTATGTTCACTAAGTTGCACTATTTTCCTTTTCCTGTGGGAGTCCAGCAACTCGAGGCAATCCACCGGTTCCAAGTAGGGATCCGTCGGCGTTGTGGAGGATATTCTTTCAACGTCTTCTGTCGATGGCGTGTAATCCACCAGCACATTGCGAATACCATCACCGAACCCTTTCAACGGAAGGAATGATTCCTCCTCCAAGTCCAACGTCTTCCTGATGCCCGAACCGGCAGATCTCGACAAACTCAAAAGCAGCAAGGACATGAGAATCAGATTTGCCAGCAACAGAATTTGAGTGACTCCAATTTGAGCGGCCATTCTTGCCTTATGCCGCTGCATAGTGTCTATTTACTGGTGGACTCGAAAATCCCATCGGAGCTAGTCTATCAGCTACTACAAGTCCGGTAACAACTGAGAAAATACCTGGAGACTTCCTGGAGACTTCCTGGAAGTCTCCAGGAAGTATTTTCTCAGTTGTTACCGGACTCGTAGTATTATTAGAGTTGCATACCGAGTCGGTATTTTTCGGTCGGTATCGGTCTGTATTTCTCGGTATTTTTACCATATTATTGATATCTACCGAAGGAAAACTCGGTCAGTATTTTTTGTCTCAAAACTTTGGCGGGAGCCCCTCAAAAAATTGGCGGGAGCCCCCTTTTTCCTAAGAAGGGGGGGCCTCGGCCCCCTTTTTGTACACTTCGCCCTCCTTTTGAAGAAAAAAAGGAATTCCCGCGGAATTTTTCAAAAAAAGAGTTCCCGCGAAATCTTAAAAAGGTGTTCCCGCCAAAGCTTACGTACAACAATACCGACCGAAAATACGGATACCGGCTGTATCTGATACCGGGTAAATACCGATACCGAAAAAATCTAGTTTTAAGGCAGGGGAAATGAAAATCTGCCAAAATAGGGAATATTCAGCGAGAAAAAAAAAGGAAAAACATGGTCGGTGTGTAGATAAGCAGGCAGCGGCATGAGACCGGGAGGGAGGTGGTGAACCTGCTAACAACAAAAAGTTCAGCTGTTACCAGATAATGATCTTTGCTATTGCAACGCTAATTGCTTGCACTCATCTATGGGATTTGAGCAAAAACCCTGTTTATTCTCTCCTCTGTCTTACGATACATAAATCGTAACTTGCTATCAATCTGCGCTTTTGTCTCTTTGCAATGTCGACACAGTTAAAATTAATGATCTTTGCTATTGCAACGCTTATTGCTTGCACTCATCTCTGGGATTTGAGCAATGATGGTGTCAGAACAATGCTTCCCATGCCCATCCAACAGAGGTCAGCCTTCAGTGCAACACGCATTATGGATGACCAAGAAACATTGACACTTGAAGACCTCATGTACAAGTATGGAAGTGATAAATCACGCGATGATCATGGGTACACTAAGCTCTACCAAATGCTCTTTTCCCCTATCAAGCAATTGGTAAAGAATATAACAGAGGTGGGAATTATGGCAGGTCAATCATTGCAGGCTTGGCACCGACACTTTCCTAATGCTGAAATCCATGCATTTGATAGAAAATGGCACGATGAAAAGATTAAGGTGAACCTTGAACAATTGAAGCCCCGATTACACACACACATTCTCGACATCCTCACAAACCCAACAAACATGACTGATTTGGGATTTCTTGAAGAATCTATGGACATCATTATTGAAGATGGTCCACATAGTGTTAAGTCACAGGAGCGGTTTCTTCATCAGTTATTTCCTTTGCTCAAGCCTGGAGGTATCTATGTCATTGAAGACGTTGGGTTTATGCAAGGGGGGGTCAAAGCTTTTCACGATCATCCAGAATTACTTCAAAATGATACGCGTCAGATATTGGAAGATAATGATTCCATATGGGTGGATACTGGATTTGCACAACGTTCATGGAGTGAATGGGTTCGGAGATCTACTGAAATGTGGGCAAAAGATCGAGTTCAACATAACTCATACACTGTGGTGATCAGAAAAAGAGAGACGCCTTTGAACCAGCCAATTCAGATTAACCTTAGAAACGTGTCCATGAAATATGATAAGATTATGCTGGAAGAGAATGCCGAATAGATTATGTCAATTAAGCCACATAAATAATCGTTGTAATTATTAAAATGTCTCGAGTTAACGCCACAGATAATTGATGGGGGAAATGTCAAGTCATGGATTTCTAACCGCTTCAACAAGTAGGCGGCTGCTACGGCTCAATTTTAGATTGATGAAGCGGTTGGAAAACCGTATCACGAAGATACAGAATCATGGCGACAAGACTTTGTTGGTTTCGTCAGCATTCACACCTACTAGCGTGTCTCACTCGTCACACTCAATTGTATTATTGCTGTAAGAAGATGCAATATCTCACTAAATCTACTACTGTATTATTGTAGAATTTACGCAACCAACTACTACATCGATGTCATCGTCTCGATAGCAACTTTCACCCTGTGAGTCAAGAAGCAATTCATCGTGTTCTAATGAAAAGCCAGAAATCACGTTCCTACCTTCTCAACTCTCTCATTTCCAGGGGAATTCCCCACCGCTTCCCTGAAAATTGCCACATATCATCAATAATCTCGTCAGCCACGTCTAGGAATGGTTCCCTTTCCATCCTTGAATCTGGCACTGCTACCACATGGCATCCGGCCGACTTCCCCGCCTCTGCACCCGTGAATGCGTCCTCGAAAACCAGACACTCGGATGGATGCATTCCCAATCGTTTTGCAGCCTCCAAATATATGTCAGGTGCGGGCTTCCCATTTTCAACGTGCGGATCATCACCAGAGACAATATCTTGAATTGAACGAAACATATTCTCGTGTCTTTTGCGCCCGACGTTTACAAATGGAAGAAGTATCATGTTTTCAGTGACGGAATGATATCAATGATATACGCTATATATTTTTTGATGAACGCAACTCACCTGAGCTTCTTCTTACTCACAGAGTCCATACGACTAGACGTTGCAATCGCCATTGGAATATGTAGCGCCCTCAAACCTTCCACAAGCTCGGTCGCACCGGCGCAGGCTTCAACCATCGAGCACAGATCATTCAATCGTATCTCCCAAGCCTTCCAGAATGTGTCTATCACCCCTTGCCTATGACCATCGTCGCTGTCATTGCTAGTGTCATGTCTCCAATTCAATTCCATTCTAACCCCCCAACTCTCTTGTGCATAAGCCAGAACTATGGGCACCCATTCTGAATGAAACGGCTGGTGGCTATGTAAGACAGTTACAACTGAAATGCTGTTACTACACTCCAAACAAGCAATCACATGATAACACATACCTGATCCACGGAGACCAAGTATGCGGCGCTTCAGTTCCCAAGGCAGGAGAAACCCACCATCTTTAAGAGAAGCGAGTATTCCCGGAGGTATCATGAGACCAGTAGACGCGAACGATTCAATCACCGCTCGGCAGCTGAGGGCTTCAGTTTAAAGGACACGAAAAAAGCGGGGAGGTGGTCATGCAGTAGCGAAAGTTGAACATTCGCTCATAAACTCGGTTATTGCGCACCTTCCGTGTCAAGAAGGGTCCCGTCGAGATCAAAGATGACTGCCTTGACGACCACATTCTTTGGATGTATGACCTCAATCTTGCTAGTTTGATTGGTGCCTTCTTTATTTGGGGTTGGGCTCGAATTGGTCATAGAGTAATCCGCAAGTCTGAGCAAAGCGTGCGCAACTCCTGTGGAGTGATGTGAGGTGAGAGGAGAGTTACCTCACTCTATGAATTACCATAATATGGTGGTATGGTACTATTCCTACATAGGGCGTCGTAGGAAACAAAATGCCGAGATCGACAGCCGCATAAGCCGTTGCGTGTTGTTTCACTCAGTGCACCATAAAATCATAGAGAAAGCAAGTGTAGAGAGTAGTAAGAAGCACCTCCACGATGAAGGCAATTAATCTAATCCGTCCAATCATCCCAATTATCCCGGAGGTGGAGATGCCAACGGCCGCGATTCCATTCCGCGAGAAGGTGCTGTGGACGACATGCTCGCTTCTAATCTACATGGTCTGCTCCAATCTCCCCCTGTACGGCGTCCAGCGAGCGCTTTCGTCGGATCCGTTCTACTGGATGCGCGTCATCCTGGCATCGAACAGAGGCACGCTTATGGAGTTGGGCGTGAGTCCGCTGGTCACGACGGGGATGGTGATGCAGCTCCTCGCGGGCGCGAAGGTCATCGACGTGAACCTCGACGTCAAGGAGGACCGGGTGTTGTTCATGGCGGCCCAGAAGGTCGTGGGGCTATTCGTGACCTTCGCGATGGCCGTGGCGTACGTCCTCAGCGGGACCTATGGCGACGTCTCCGCGATAGGGCTGGGAAACTCAATGCTCATCGTGGCCCAATTGACCACCGCTGGCTGGGTATTGCTCATGTTGGACGAGATGCTCCAGAAGGGATATGGATTGGGGTCGGGGATCAGTCTCTTCATCGCATCGCACGTCAGCGAGACCATCGTAT
This sequence comes from Stephanodiscus minutulus, assembly GCA_036939435.1. Taxonomy (NCBI): domain Eukaryota; phylum Bacillariophyta; class Thalassiosirophyceae; order Thalassiosirales; family Thalassiosiraceae; genus Stephanodiscus; species Stephanodiscus minutulus. The sequence continues at coordinate 9,560 of JALLOS010000084.1, forward strand.
GGAAGGCTTTCAGCCCGATCACCATCAATACCGGGAGGGGGACCGAATTCGAGGGAGCCTGCCTCGCCTTCTTCCACCTCATCTTCGTGAGGAGGAATAAGTTCCAAGCACTCAGCGAGGCGCTGTTGCGTCAAAACCTTCCAAATCTCACCAGCTTGATGGCAACGTGTCTCGTCTTCGTCGCCTGCATTTACATGCAGGGGTGGCGGGTCAACTTGACCGTCAAACTTCAGAAAGCGCGTGGAATGGAACGTCCCTACCCCATCAAACTGTTCTATACATCCAACATGCCCATCATCCTCCAGACTGCCTTCGTTTCTAACATCTACTTCGTTTCCCAAATGCTCTACAATCAGTCTCCGAACTCTCCCTTCATCAAACTCATCGGCGAGTGGGCCGTTACATCGCCGGATAGCGCGGCGCAGTACTCCGTCCCTGTTGGCGGGATCGCCTACTACATTTCTCCCCCCGCGTCTTTCTCGGTCCTTCTCCACGACCCTTTCCACGCGCTCTTCTATCTGATGTTCACCCTGACCGCATGCGCCGTCTTCGGCAGGACGTGGACGGAAGTGAGTGGAACGAGTGTGAGGGACGTGGCACGTCAGATGCGCGATAACCAGGTGGTCATGAAGGGTCATCGCGATACGGCCACGGCCAAGATCCTTAGCCGTTACATCCCCATCGCCGCGGCGTTGGGTGGAATTTGCATAGGCTTGTTGACCGTGGTAGCCGATTACATGGGTGAGAGATGTAAATATTCGCTCTTGCTTCCGTGCGATTGCTCTCAGTCACTAATAGTTGCCCTCCTCTCATTTATCACGCAGGCGCCATCGGCAGTGGAACTGGAATTTTGCTCACGGTCACGATCATTTTTGATCTTTACGAGGCCTTTATGAGGGAGAATGCTAGTGAATTTAAGGGTATTATGGCACAGATGTAAACGTCCAATGTATTCATTAACAAATGAATGAAGAGAAGTCATTAATTTGGAATACGTTAATCCGACTAATCATCCATCATGCTGTTGGACAAGAGTTTGTACTTAATGTGAACAAAACGAAACACCCCAAACAATTAAGCACTTGCCTTATTGCTGATGTTATTTATTTTATTTTTATATTCTAGTTTCCACAAACATATTCACGTTGTGCTAATGTGTAGTTCCAGTCCCTTGCCTTCTTTCGAGATACCGAAAGGCATTGGTTGGTTGTGTGATCCATTGGAAAGCAAAATTAGATGCTGTTGCTGATCAGCATTAGACGGTGGAAGCAGTTGTCACCATCGCAATGCTCATCCGGATTCACAAATTCTCGTGTCATGTTCGACCTTGCCGTTGTGCTACGCAAATAACTGATACTGAAGATGTACTCGTACGAAATATGCCCGATCCCACATTCAGTTGCATAAATGAACATGAATTGATGATGTTGGTGTGTGATGTCAGATAACTTGACATCATATCTGACAAGCCCATCGCGCTTACTACACTTTTGATTCTCGTGAACACGACGAATGATCCTACTCTCATTTCCAATCATAATCGCCCTGCCGGCGTAGATACCATCATTGTCGTTTGATAACTTAGTGTTTTGGCCAGAAGCGTTCGTGTCAATGATGATACAATGTGTAGGTGACATCAGATGATTCACATTATTTGGGACTGAATGCTTGTTGTTGTTCCGGCTGCCATTATGATTATTGGACTGTCCAGGACAAATAAACCTTGACATCCATCCTTTCTCCAACATCGCCGGCTTTCCCATGGTGAAGAATGCGTGACCTTTTTTAGCCTTACCACCAACGTACATGATCACAGGGACGACACAGCCATATCCAACAACCATCAAATCTACCATGTCATCCATTGTGCTCCCACTCTTGAGGAATTATTTGTTGAACGCAATGCGGTGAGGAGAACGAAGGGATGGAATGGTGATGGAAAAATGGTTGGAATAGGCAAGCATCTTGATCGAAAAGGCAATCACTGCAATTTTTGATTAACCAGAAATTGAGAAATCAATGGAGCAACGAAGCAGAAAAGACAATGATGAATACATGTGGAATCATATCCAAAAAAAAAAATTGGGATAAACCTGTTGGATTTAAAGAGATGATACAGCAGCAAAGGTATCTTTGGCCAATTGACTGTCCCGATGAGTTAACGGATGTTCCTCGATGTTGGAATGCATCACTCAATTTGGGCAATGAAAAACACAATGATTATGATGGAACTCGGTCCTTTGCGGTGTGGGTAAGCAACAATAAAGAATCATCAGAGACATCATGGTATTTCATTTTTTCCGGAATGGGAGGTTGCAATCGAGTTATGTCATGGAACATGTATCTCATGGAATGGTAAAATTTGTGGGCACTGCTCGGCCATTCCAAATCTTGCTGGGGGGGTGCAACTACTTTCATTGTTTTGTTCAATACCCCAAAACCTGTGTGATCACCTAGAAAAACAAAAATGATAAAATCAAGGAAAAATGGAGAATACCTCTAGGCGGCCGGAAGGCGTTCATGAATCACACCTCGAGGATGCACTGCGCGACATGAGTGACTAAAATGAAGAGGGGCATTGTGGCCAGAGAAGATGCATGTTGATGTAAGAGAGAAACTTGACGAGCCATTTAGAGCTAAAAGAAGATCTGGGTTGCATAAGGTATGGGACCAGAGACTAAAAAACTCAGAGTGCTGAAAAGATAGCCGACACTACATTATTCCCTACGTTAACCTGTCATTCTTTCTTCTTCGATTTTTTGCGCTTATCTTTCTTCTGCTTCTTTTCTTTGGGTGATGAAACTTTGAGTTGTTCAGCCGTGTTCGACACCAACGATTGCGGCATTTCCAAACCCAGGAGATCATCGAATACATCGTCGATGGGATGACTGTTGCTAGAGCTGGGCACCGCCTCAAAATTGGAGTCAATAGTATTTCCGCCGGTCGATCTAAATGCCATCGAGTCGAAGCCTAAAAGATCTCCCTCTACGGTAGCGGGTTCCTGCTGAGACTTTTTCTTCTTGCCGCTTTTGTCCTTCTTTTTCTTGGACTTCGTCGGGGAGGAGGATCTTGCCTCGGCCGGTGGTCTTTCCGGCACCACGTAATGCTCGTTCCGCGGCATCACCTCATCCTCCCCAAGCGGAGTCGTGAGGTCCACCAACGCCAGTTTGTGGATTTCCTTGCTCAGCACGACCCCTCGCTTCGGTCGAGGCACATTGTCATCGTCCTCATCGTCGCTCTCGACAATTTTTTGTTGTTTCGGCACCGCTGCCTTGGCGGCCCTTTTTTTCTTCTTTTTCTTCGACTTGGCTCCGTCGTCGGATTCGCCCCCACTATCGAGCTGTATCGAGCCGAATCGAGTAGCAGCGGCGGCATCCACGGCATCCTTATCCGCATCACCGCCACCGCCGCCTCCGGAAGTATCCAAGAGTCTGCCGGTGGGAGCAGCGGGGGCGCTGAGATAGAAGGGATCCGCCACTTTCTGGTGCGATGATAGGGGGAAGTTTGTCCTCATACCTATCGCGGCGGAGTCCAAAGGTGCGTTTCCAATGGCCGCGCCACCGAAAGAAACCGTCTCCTCGCCTCCTACCAACAGGCCATCATTATTACTTGTCCCCCTGCTGGTGGCGCCATTCTTGGCCTGCTGTCTAGTGAAGCTAATATTTTCGACGCTACCCCTCACGTTGCCCTCTCCATCGAACCACGGCGTCTCCTCGCTGAGGAATGGGAATGCATCCCAATCCACGTCCCGGTCCCATTCCTCGACGGACACCGGAGATGGCGGCCCCTCCATGAGCTTCCTCTGCTGCGCCTTCGCGCTTAGAGGCTTCATCGGCTCCGGCGTGAGTAAGTAGGTGAGCGTGGAGGAGGCGGCACGACATTTCGACGCGATCGACGACGTGGACGCGGTCGTGGGACTCAAATCTGGAGGGAGGTCGATGGCGAGGAGCAGCTGGCGGGACGTGAATGCTCGCTCTTTGACCTCGACGTCTGGACTTTCCGAATACACGACCAAATTACCCATGAGAGTGCAGGCACACGCGATCAACTCGACGTCGGTGCACCCCGGCCCGTCGCCGTCGAGGTCGATGTCGCCGTCGTCCCCCCCCCCGAGATGAGTCCGACGATTGCGCTCGCATGCCGCCGCGAAAACCTTCATCGAATTCTGCACGAACACGGCCTGCGTCGGCATCGGTAGGGGATTAATCCCGGCGGCGTCGGTGGGCGACGTCATCGATTGCACGAGGGAGTGGTACGGCCCCACGGACTTGTCGTCGTATCGCGGAGTATCCGACTTCTTGCCGTCCTTGATCGCGAGCGCTTCGGGTATCAGGTGTGAATACTCGCCGACGATCCACGCCGCGGCCGGCAGGACCTCCGGTGCGATGTGCCCGTCGTTGCCCCCGCCCGCCCCCCCCGGTCCGCGACACACCAGCACCTCCATGCTCCTGCGGACGGCATACGCTCTCACCGGGAGCACCCTCCACGCCACGTCCATCCACTGCCTCGCTATGGCATCCCCCTGGCTCTCGACGCCCCTCACCCCCGCGAGTATGAGGAGTACGTCGAAGTACCATGCGAAGTCCGACACGAGCTCGTACTTGTCCGACGAGCACATGCGCACGATCTCCCGTACCAGTTCGCACCTGTACTCGCCCGACGCGGCCTCGACGTGCCCGAGCAGTTGTGTGATCAGGTCGACGAGGTTCCGAGTCGTGGTCATGAAACGCAGCAGTCCCAGAGCGCGCGTCCGTATCGTGACGTCCTCGTCGCTGAGGCACTTGAGTATGAGCGATCGACACTCGGTCTTCTGTGAGTGCAACACCCTCGGCTGACTCTGGAGGAGGGAGCCGAATCCGACGAGGCCGAGGTACTTGAGATTCTGGTCCGGGTCTGAGACAAATGAACGCAGGGTGTCGACGCACAGATCCACGACGTCGGCGACGTTGCCGTTGTTGTTCTGCGTCTCCTTCTTGCCGTGACCGACGTACTGAAGGCATAGCGTGATGGCGTATACGGCCTCGTAAAGCAGACTCTTCGCGTGGGTGGACTTGACGATGCTCGATAGCGGCTCGAGCAATTTGCGCGCCAGCCTCGGCTCCTCGGGCACGAGGCTCCCGAGCAGCTTGACAACCTTGATGAGCATCCAGTTGTTCGCCGAGCTCGTGAGGAGCCGGAAGAACGCCGGCGCTAGCGGCAGGTAATTCCTCGGATTCTTGTCGCTCAGTTCCGTGATGACGTTGACCGCACACGACACCACGCTCGGGTGGGGATCGTCGAGGCAACCCTTGATGGCGTCGTAGCTGAGGCGCAGGCCCTGGGGGTATTTGAGGAAGACCTTGTAGAGACAAAGGAGGGCCTTCTTGCGAACGTACGGACTAGGATGATTCAGCAGGTGCAGCAGGTCCGGCAGCGTCTCCCTCCCCAGGTCCTCGGTGACTATGTTCGACAGGCAATTGATGGCGAGTCCCGCGTGGTAGATGTTCTCGCCGCTCCTGCTGCCGCTCATCACCGTCGCCCCCCTCAATTCCTTCTTCAGCTGGTTCGTCGTGAGCAATACCACCGGAGTCCTGTCCGGCGTGTCCAATCCCTGGCATATCCCCAGCACGCCCACGCGCTTCAGCGCGAACCGCGGCGAGCTCATCACCTCGACGGCCGCGAAGACCGCCCAGGACATGCTGTACCCCATCATCTGCAGGAAGGTCAACTTCTGGAGGGCGTTCGCCTTCACGAAGAAGTCCGACGATTGCAGCTCAATCTTGATGTCCGCGATCGACTGGGAGATGAAGAGGGCGGTGTCGCGCTTGTGCGATCGTATCCCCGTGACCAGGTCGGCGAGGGTCGATTCGAACATTTTTCTAGTCAATGCCCACGTACGGCGGCAATGTCGTGGTTGGTTGGTCAATGGTCAAGAAGGAGCAATACATACGGACAGCGTACCGCGACTTTTCGCCATTGCGTTGTTGTTGTCATGTTGTTATGGCCATATCACGTTACGGGTACCTTCACGTGGTGTAAGATGATGTGTCGTCAATCACGTGACCATACAAAAGAGCGAAAAAAAAACACCTCGGCATGTTGTTAGCGTAGTATGGTAGGTAGATAGATAAGCTAGTCATATCGTATCTAGTCACCTCCTATCTGCACCATGCCGATGGGACTCTGACAGGTTAAGATCACCAACAACGACGATCGGCGCCGTTGGCTCCATCCCACCACCGTCTCCGTCGACGACAAAGAACGCCATCGCCGCCTCCGACATCGACCGCCGCCGCAGTCGACGATGACCGCCATCGGTGCCGTCAACGACGACAATCGGCGCCGTCAGCCCAATCCGGTTGAAGACAATGCGAATGGACCCAGACTGGCCAACGACAGACCAAGTGGAAAGGTCGAGATTGCAGCGAACGTTCGTCGAGCACCTATCAAAATGGTGAGCGGACGTGCATGGATCCCGGGGATCTATCAGGCTCTAAGGTCTAAGACTACTGGGCAGATCCCTAGATGTAGCATGGGAGAGAGCGTTCATCAGCCCTCTCACTTTTAATTAATAATCTGCAATCAATAAGTTACACTCGGCCACAATGTGCCATCTCCAAGGCAGAAGCCGGTATTAATATGTTGCATCAACGTTATTTATTACAAGCTGTGTAATTCCCCATCCATTGTCGGCTGTGCAGGCTTCCCTTGATGGAACATCCCCAGTCGCGCAGATCGGAAAGGAAGAGAGAATATTTTGGAGGCCAAACCCAAGATTGAGGGGCAAAGAAATTCCGCCGGCCCATGAGGGCTGCAAGACCGCAGATCAAAAAGGAATTAGTTACGAAGGTGTGAGGACTCGAAAACCACACCTTCGACATTGGAAACGTGAAATGCGCGTCCAAGTACTAGAAAACGGTCAATGCCATAGCCAACCACATACAGAGGGAGTATAAAGGTGGGGCAGGCATCATAAAGGCAATCAAAATGTTGAGCCTTCCAACTCTGCAAGTACCAGGGTACCCAAAGGCAAAGACTGTGGAGACCGTTGTCAACCCCGGGGATATATACATCCGGCAACAGGAAGGCGCCGTGGTAAAGATTTTTTTTGTCCAACTTGAGGAGAACAAGAAGCACGTGTATGCGCTTGTCATCGGGCAGGAGTGCTCGCCCAATCTTGACAGCAAGCTCCAAGAGTCCGCCGCATGTGCGCGTCGAGGCTGACCAGTAGGACGTCGTGCAGCTCCTTGTAGTCATCCGAGGGTACTGCTGCCGCTTCGACAACCACCAGCAGAGCACATGGACCCTTGAGCAAGCAAAGCAGCAAGTGTCTGTGTACTAACAGGCCCATGATGTGACCAACACATAGTATGTGGAGCATTTCAAGGCCCTGGTTTTGGCGTGGTTGAGACATAACGGAGGGAGCATACGGTCACAAATTGGAACTGGTGTCGACGGAGCTCACAAAGACGTCGCCACATCAGACAACACGGAAATCAGCAAAGCCAAAGCAGAAGGTGTTAGGACTCAAAAACCACACCTTCGACATTGGAAACGTGGAATACACGTCCAAGTATAAGAAAATGGTCAGTGCCATAGCCAACCACATACAGAGGGGAGTATAAAGGCAAGCAAATGCTGAGCCTTCCAACTCTGCAAGTACCAGGGTACCCAAAGGCAAAGACTGTGGAGACCGTTGTCGACCCTGGAGATGTATACATCTGGCAACAGGACGTTGTCATGGTAAAGAAGCAAATTGTCCAAATTGAGGAGAACAAGAAGCACGCGTACGCGCTCGTCATCGAGCAGTGCTCACCCATTCTCGATAGCAAGCTCCAAAGGTCCGCTGCATTTGATGACGTGACCAACACAGAGGATGTGGAGCATTTCAAGGTCCTGCTGGTTGGCGTGGTCAATACATACGGAGGAGCATACGGTTGCAAACCAGGACTGTTGTTAACAGAACTGGAAGTGCAATGAGTGAGGCCCAAAGAAGTCCCCACCGCAGGCAACGTGGAAATCAGCAAAGCCGAAGCAACATGCCGCAAGTGCTACCTCTTGTGCATGTTGCTCAGCGGAGCCCACAATGGCCGGTACTACCAGTTCAAGTTAGACCTGTCAAACGATATGACGAAGGGAGCCAACAACTTTCCAAAGACAATGGTCGAGACCATGCGCATGTTCACCAACTATATACCCCCGTGGAGATTGCAGCGCATGCGCAATCCGGATGGTGAGGGACTGGCCATCATCCAAGGCGAGAGCGGCATGCCGCAGTAGGGACAGCACCAACAAGGGTGAGATCGAGTGCTGGCACTGCAGCAGTCTGCACTACAAGAATAAGTGCCTTGAGCTCAAGTTGCTGGACGTGGGCGTCCAGAACCTCAACATCAACGACTGCGACAAGGAACACAACTTGTTCTCGGCTGACGATGGCTACGGGCTTGTTTAGAATCAGGTGAAAGGAGTGTGAGGCATCCTTTCCCCCTACCACGTGTACATCAACACATGCACAAGCT
>JALLOS010000085.1:0-21573 GCA_036939435.1 Stephanodiscus minutulus
CCCGGGGGGGGGGGGGGGGGGGGGGGGGGGGGGGGGGGGGACGGCATCATCGGCGTCGCCGGGCTCGGCGGGAGGGATGCGACGATCTACGCGTATCGCAGATTGGCGGAGGAGTGCGCTTCGACCGTGACGAGGGGGGGATACCCGTGCGAGCTCCTCGAATTGCACGTGGCTAACGACGACGGCAGCGGCGACGACAATTGCGACGGGGAAGGGGGAGGGGGGGGGCTGCCGGAGAACGTGGCCAGGATGGAACGCGACCGGCGAGCCGAATTGCGTGAGTGGGAACTATCCCTCGCGGCGTCGCTGGCCTTCACGGTCCCCCTGGCGGCGTTGCACTTCTCGTCGATGCGCTCGATGGGGGGGGGGGAGGGGAAAGACGCGATGCACGAGGACATGATGCCGAGCGCGAAGGATTGGTTGTGCTGGATATTGGCGACGCCCGTGCAGTTCGGGGTGGGTCGGCGGTATTACCAGAACGCTTACAGGGGACTCGTGCACGGCTGCACCATGGGTATGGATTTTCTGGTGGCGATGGGGACGTCGTCGGCGTACCTCTACTCCGTCATCGTGTTCGTGTTGCGCATCGTCGCCGCGGGACGCGAGGACGATTATCACGACGGCGACGGCCCGCCCGTCGCGAAGCTGACTCCGACGTTCGAGACCGGCGCGTGGCTCATCACCTTCGTCACTTTGGGGAAGTACCTCGAGGCCTACGCGAGGGGGGAGACGGCGGGGGCGCTGCGGACTCTTATGAAATTGCAGCCGGTGTCGGCGACTCTCGCCGTTCTCCCCCGGGAGGTCGTCAACGAGCTGGACAAGCTCGACGAGGGGACGGGGGGGGGGGCGGACCGGGAGAACTTCGTCCCCTCCGCCGCGTCGGCGTCTTCGCTCCTTTCCAAGATCGACCTGAATTCCGTCCCCACCGAGGAGAGGGACATTACGGAGGTCCGAGTCGGGGATTTTCTCCTCGTCCTCCCCGGCGGACGCGTCCCCGCCGACGGGAGGTTGGTGGCCATGGACAGGGTCGGGTCGGCGGGTTACGCCGACGACGGATCGACCTCCTCGGGTTGGAAGAACGCGGCGAATGGGGGGAACGGCGTCGCATGCGCCTACATTGACGAATCCGCCTTCTCGGGCGAGCCTTTTCCCGTGGCCAAGCGGCCCGGTGACACGGTCTACGGCGCCAGCGTGAATCAGTTGTCCGTCGTACTCATACGGGTCACGGCCACCGGTTCCGCGACGGTGCTTTCTCGCATAGTTAGGCTTGTCGACGAGGCCCAGGGGAATAAGGCGCCGATCCAAGCCCAGGCCGGTGAGTCCCTTAAAAACAAAGATAACTGCAGGAAATTTTTCATCCTCGATTATGAAGGCCATGTGGAGGGCCTTGCGGATCATTTTCATTTTCATATTCCTCTAATTCACGTCGTCCAACTGCGTCAACACAGATCGCATAGCGTCAATCTTCGCGCCGTGCGTGATGACGCTCGCCGTAGTCACCTTCGTCTGCTGGGTCTCGCTATTGAATGAGTCATCGGGATCGATCGAGGAACGATGCGTGACCGCTCTCATGTCGGCCATAAGCGTCATCGTCGTTGCGTGCCCCTGCGCCTTGGGACTTGCTACCCCCACCGCGGTGATGGTGAGTGTCTCCGGGGATATCCACGGGTGGATTTAAATGTTAGTCTTAACATTGGTCTAATTGTTTCTGACATCTATTTTTCCGACAGGTTGGGACGGGCGTCGGTGCGGTCAACGGTCTGCTAATCAAGGGAGGGAGGGTATTGGAAATGGCGCATCACGTGAACACGGTAGTGTGTGAGTGAGAACCCTTTTGTTGGAAGCCTCGACCATTTTTTTTCGCTCTCGTTATTAAACCTCCCCGGTGCCCTATCCATTATTCGCGCTAGTCGACAAGACTGGCACGCTCACGACGGGCAGAGCAGTGGTCGGGAGCAGGATCGAGTATGCGAGTTCACTTCTGTCGGAGGACTCAATGGGCGCGTACGGGGCGTTGAGGAAGTTATTCGGAAGCTTGCCGTCCGCCGTGAAGCAGGCGGACGTCGCCCTGTGGTTCGCGTGCTGCGCGGAGCTCCGCAGCGAGCATCCGCTGGGGCGCGCCATTCTCAATTCGGGGAAAAAGATCTGGGGTCACGACGTCCTAAATCCCAGCTCAAAAGGAGGTAATGGAAAATCGACAGAGGAGTCTGGTGCGTCGAGCCGACTGTCAGTATCCGACTCTCGGGTCGTCCCCGGTCGAGGAGTCGAGTGCACCATCAATGTGCCTAGTCTGGATAATTCTTGTGTCGTTCGAGTGGGGAATCGAGCGTGGGCGCACGGCTTTGATGATCAAGACGAATCCCTCTTAGCTAAAGTCAATAATGGAGATAGCGAAGCAGATGATGATGTTCGATCACTTCGGACAAGTGGTCAAATTGGCGTATACGTGAGTGTAAAAATTTTCCTCTCTGAGGGCGAGGACTTCGTTATCGTTGGCGTAATTGGAATTATAGACCCAGTGAAGGACGAAGCCATGTCTACGGTCGCCGCCCTTAAATGTTTAGGCGTGGACGTTTGGATGTGCACGGGAGATCACGAGCTAACAGCTCAAGCCGTCGCTCGACAAATAGGTATCGACGAAGATAATGTCTGTTCCAACGTCAAACCAGAGGGTAAGGCAGACTTGGTCCGGCGCCTGCAAAAGCGGAGAATGCAGAGCAGGGGCAATCAGAAGTCCGACAATCGCGTCGCCGTGGTGGGCGATGGGATAAACGACGCGGTAGCATTGGCACAAAGCGATGTTGGGATCGCGATCGGGGCCGGTACGGAAGTGGCGGTGGAAGCCGCGGACATTGTCCTCGTGCGATCCCAACTCCATGATGTCGTGGTATCGCTTCATCTCAGCCGGGTCGTATTCGATCGGATCAGGCTGAATTTTATGTGGGCCATGGCCTACAATCTCTGTGCACTTCCGTTCGCCGCGGGATTGCTGTATCCCTTCACGGATTGGACTCTGCCTCCGGCATTTGCCGGGCTTATGATGGCGTTTTCGTCCGTTAGCGTCGTTGCCAGCTCCCTCTTATTGCGGACTTACGTTAAGCCCACAATCGGCGATGACGGGCGCATAGACGAGAGAGGGTGTCTCAGTTGTCATACGGGCGTTGTTGACTCTTGCTACGCATGCTTGTTCAACAATCCCCTTCGGTTCATGTTTAGACGGAATCACAATAGACGATATGGATCCCCACTCGAGGATGATGGGGATATGGACGAGCTTGAGTTTGCTGATCAAAGGATCATTGTATAGGCTCTTCGCCATATAAATTGCCAGGGATAAGTGAGTAGCAAAATATGAAAGTGTACGATAAACTCAAGTGGGAAGTCTGACTTGGTCAAGATTTAGCTGGCTCAAGAGCGGAGAGCGATCCAGGCGAGAGCTTTAAAGATATAGTCGCCTTTCGTTGTTGCTTGCTTCTTACCTTTTTGCACTGTCGATCGTGATGGAGGATTGTAATATAATTCGGCCACAGCAAATGAACACCCGAATCACTACATATCTACTTAACATGTGATTGTGGTCAGCGTGGAAATGAATGGTAGACGTTGTTGTTTGCTTCCTGGCTTTTTACTTTCCCCTCTAGTATTAATTGTGGTCTGGATAAGTAACCGCGTGAGTCAAGTTAACACTCTAATCTCTTTTACCAGGCGTAGCCTTTGTGAACATGCGATTGCGTTTAGTGATGCAAGGAATGTCATGAGGTAGAATATTACAGACACACCCATGCATCGTTCTATTTACTTTAACGAATTCTACATTTCAAGGTGGTGATGGAACCTCAAGTCTCAACTCTCTCTCTGGGAAGGAGGCTCTGTTGACGTTCTCCTTAGTCGTCAAGTGACCAACCAGCACGATCCTGAACATAACCGGCGTGCAGCCCTACTTACTCACAGGAATTGCAATGTTCTTACTATATTATTAGCACACAGAAACCGGCGCAGGGATTTTGATCGTCACAAAATAAACATTCGACATCACATACATATGTATACACATCGGATTCATCTATGCACATGCAATCCTCGTTGGTGCAGCAGGACCAACAAGGGCAAACCTTAAGCGCTTTTGATGATAAATTGTATCACTTAGGGCAACAGTGCCGCAAGCAATCTCGTTGCCGTCTTCGGTGTGGCGATGGCTCAGCGAGCAGAGCGGAGAAGAGAGATCAGCCCATTGAGTTGTCATGAGACACTGACGTTTAGGCTGCGATCCGTATTTTCTATGCTGGGGATGGCGGCGCACAACCGTCGGCGCCCATCGGGATCGATTTGCACCCCCCGCACCTGCCCTTGCCCCCCCCCCGGCAGACGGATCACGTCGACCCTGCCCGAGACGCGCAAATCCTCGCCCGCATTGTTTCGCAGGACGCACCCGTCGTCCATGTAGAGGGTGGCGCGGTCCTCCGGTCGCAGGGCCTCGATCTGGACCGCGGCCGCCGATGCATCGCGCGTGCCCTCGACGCACGTGCGCTCGAGGCTCAGCGTCGCATTGTGATACGCGTATATGCCCCGCACGCCCGAATTGGAGACGACACAGTCGACGAGCGACGATATCGAGTCGCCCCGCATGCAGATGCCGTGGAGACCGGCACCGTCGATCGTCGATCCGGCCGCGTCGAGGCGGGCGCGGCCGAAGAGGACGACGCCGCTGCGGCCGCACGGCGCGACGAGACAGGCGGACAGCGACGCGGACGCGCGCTGGACGAGCCACAGACCGTACCCCGCCTCGCTCGAGATCGTGCAATTGTTCAGCGTCACTTGCGAATTGGCGGCCATGGCGAATATGGCGGCCCCCAACTCGCGGCGGGCCGATCGGTCCGGCGATGCCAGGTGGCGAACGTCGCAGTCCTCGATGACGAGACGCGCGCGGTTGCGCGACAGCTTGAAGAGAGCGTGGCCGTCCCCGATTATCGATCCGCCGCGGATGGTGAGATTGGCCCCCGCCGGTAGGACGAATTCGTCGCGCAGGCTCAGCGTCCTGCCTCGGAGCTCGACCGTCCGGCCCGTACGAATGCCGGCGTGGGCCAGCCGCGAAAGCGACGGAGCACGTAGTAGGTCCGCGTGGGTGAGTGCGGCGACGGTGCTGTGCAGTAGCGTGGCGGCTGGCAGGAGCAGCACCGCAATGAATGAAATTAAAACGGCGTGTGAGCACAGCTCCCGCCTCCCCGCTCCTCCCTTCGGCGCCATCGTTGTGGTGGTACAGACAGAATGAAGGCACAACCAAAAAATGGGCGGTCCAACCCGCCTCGCCCGCCCCCTTCGCCCCCCGATTGATCCCGCAGATTATGTACCAGTAAAATATTATTTACGATACTTACTCTACCTAACGTAAACTACAACATACTCTAAGTACCATACTTAAAAGAGTACTATCGTAAGTAGGACGTTTGGTACGTACGAACCCTTCGCTTCCTTCCTCAATCCTCAAATCCGAAACCATGATGTTACCGACCCCGCTTATGTGTGCAGTCGTCATCCTCGCCGCGTCGGTAAGGATCGCTCACGCCTTCGCGCCGTCGGTGTCCATCCTTCCGTCGTCGTCGTCGGCCGCAGCGGCATCCGTCGGATCCTCCGGACGCCGCCATCGCCATCCCCCGCCAGCGCACCACCACGGAAACGACGACGACCGCGTCGACGATCGCATCCGCCGCCGCGGGCGCTGCGGCGACCCGTCCTCGTCGTCCGACGACGACGACGACGCCGCCGTCGTCGCGAGCCGCGATCGTCGCTTCCTCGTATCATCCGCCGCATCCGCGATGGCGACGTCGGTCCTCCCGCTCGTCGCGATCGTGACGACGACGACGTTCGCCGTCGCGCCACCGCCGTCGAACGCGCTCGTCAAGGGGAATGCCCCCCCGCCGAAGAGGAGGCCGGCGGCGGACGACGGTGGTGGCGGCGGCGGCGAGCAGCAGGGTCAGCAACCGCCGAGGTGCCGCAACGTCGAGGAATGCCAGGAGACGGCCGAGAGGGAGGGGACGCTGCGGGCGCAGAGGGAGGCCGCGACGGCCGCCTCCGGTCCGAAACCCCGGATCGCGCCCGGCGGCACGAAGTACCTGGACGTCGTCGACGAGGCCGCCCCCCCCCCCGCCGCGGCGACGGCGACGGCGGCGGTGGCCAAGATGGGCGACGTGGCGGACGTGCACTACAGGGTGCTCAAGATCGGGAAGCGATCGTACGACGGTCTCAGCGGGGAGGGCACTGTCGTCTTCTCGCGGGGGTACGCCCTCGAGGACGACGAGAGTGTGATCGGCGATCGGAGCTTCCGATTCGCGATCGGGGACGATCGCGTCATCAAAGGTGAGTTTCCGCGTCCGTCGTCGTCCGCTGATGGTGCACCGGGCGTTTTTTTCGCCCACCGCCCCCCGACGATGTGACATTATTTCGCCCCCTCGTGGTGACATTTTCGTTTCGGACCCCCCCCCCCTCCCACTCGAATCATCGTCAGCCCTGAGCGACGCGGTTCCGGGAATGGCCGTGGGAGGCACTCGACGGATAAGCGTCACGCCCCAATCCGGGTGGGAGAAGAACACGCGCCTTTGCGACGGCGGTCCCGGCGGATCCGGCGCGGGGGGGGATCTCAAGACCGATTACGTCGTCGTGCCGACGGCGACGATGGTCGAGCAGGAGGCGTGCTTCGACAAAACCAAGCTGCCGTTCCCGGCGACGTACGCGCAGGAGAGGAGGATGGCGCAGAGGTTTGATCAGAGCCTCATTTTGGAGGTTCGTTTGGTGAATCTGTCGTAGGTAGGGGGGGCATGGTTCGGTGAATGTATGTTTGCAGGGGGGGTTTGTGTCGTGCGAAATTCACCGTGAATGTGGTATGTAACATTTCATGAGACGCGGCTAGAGGGAGTAGCATTTTAACAAGAGATTATGGTTGGTCATCGGGACCCGATAAAACACATTCCTGCCGCTAATCGCTTTGAGTGCGACACTCAACGACTACTACCCCAATCGATCCTTTGCCTCTCCCATACGGAAGTATCGCGTAACTTTTCAGTTTGGTTTGCTTCGCGATGCGCGCGCAATCATCATTGCTGCTGTTGCACCTGCCTCTGCAGCGCCTCCATGTCGATACCCGCGCTCTGGAGCAGCCTCAATATCGCCGATCCCACGTACTGCGTGATGAGCGGATCGTTCTGGTGCTCCGCGAGGGCGCACTGCATCCTGACGTACCCTGCCTCCCCCCCCCCGAAGCCGCACTCCTCCACCAGGCTCGTCGGCGCGCCGCCGTCGTCCCCCCCCCCCGACGACGACGACAGGTACACGTCCGATACCATGACCTCCTGAACGACGGTGTGCTTGCGAGCCAGTTCGATCTGCCTCGCCTCGGGACCACCGTCGTTCGCGGTCGAGGAAACGGCATCGCACTTCTCCCGCACCTTTTCCAACACGTCCGGCTCGAGCATGCGAAGCGACACCCTGTGCATGATGTTCCGCGCGTCGACGACGCTCAGCTCCCCCCTCGACCTCTGGTCCTCGAGGAGCGTCGGCACGTCGAACGCGCCCGCCAATACCAGCCGGTAGGTGTCGCGCATGGCCACCCGCAGCCGTTCCTGATCCTCCGGCGGCGACATGGCCATCGCCTTCTGCATGTGCTGCGCGTACATAGATATCCCGATTTCGTCCGGCCTGTACCCCAACAAAGCGATGACGTGACACTGAGCCTCGAGATAGGTGGATATCATACGTTGCCATCGTTCGACCAGGGGGGTGGAGGACGAGTCGGATGCGATGGCTGAGAGCTTCCCCCTCCCGAGGCCGTGTTGGATGAAGAATTTCATAGCGTCCTGCGCGCCCAGGCCAGCCTCGGCGGTCAGGGAGGACGGGGGGGGGGTCTGCTCCACGTTGGTCGCGCCCACCGTCGCGCCCACCGCGGCGGCGGCGGCGGGGGGGGGGGGCGAGGAGGAGGGGGGCGATACGGAGGAGGAGGAGGAGAGGTGGCGGACGACGTGTCCGGCGTCGCGGTGCGTCTTCGCCGGGCCCGACGACGCTCGGATGGCGGCGGCGGCGGCGGCGGCGGCGGCGAGGCCGCTCGCGGCCCTCGTCTCGCCGTCGTCGTTCCGCGGCGCGACGGCGGGCGGCGACGGGCGGGCGGCGACGGCGCACCGGCGGAGGAGGAGCGCGGGGGACCGCGACGACGGGGGGACGACGACGCACAGCCGCCTCGCGAGGGCGGCGGCCGCTCCGGCTGAGGAGAGTAAGCGCGCCATAATAATATATTGCCGTTTCTTTCCTTGGGGAAGGAATGCGCACTATTTTACTTTGTGGCTCCAGGCGCGGCCCGGTTGGGTGTTGTTGTTGTTGTTTTGGGACATAAATAATTTATGTAGTATTAGATAGTACGTACGTACCATATATCGTCTCCGTCATCTTCTATCTTGCGCGAGATGGGAATACGTACAAGTGTTTTTGCGTCAAACTCACTCTTTTAAGTATTGTGTCATACGTGTCTAATAATAATAAAATGATGGCAGCCCCCGACGACGCCGAGTGTTGGATATGTTTAGAGGGGGGGGACGATGAGGCGGGGAATCAACTCGTTCGCGACTGCTCGTGCCGCGGTGATTCAGCGGGTTTTGCTCATCTATCTTGCCTCGGTAAATACGCCGAGCAGATATGCGAGCAGTCAACGACCCGTCACGCCTTCGATCTGCCGCGGGAAATTTGTCCCAATTGCAAGCAGCGATATCAGAACGATCTCGCGCTCGTATGGCAAATGCGTTCGTCTCGTTCGCGGAGATGAGCTACGGCAATTCAGGGAATAGTCCCGAAGATAAAATGAGAGTAATAAGCTCTATCCAATCCAAAATTGAAACGTGTGACAACATCTTCAGGGTGCAAACGCCGAGAAGCGATAAACATGGCACGCTTAAAGCGGAGATTGAAACACTCATTAAGAAGATTCTATCGATGGTCGATCAAACGAAGAGAGACCTAAAAATGAACAGGTGGGTGCACGAGCCCAAAGACAGCTATGAATACCAGTATTATGAAATGCTCTGTGGAGAATATCAAGCAAAGGCGTACCTTAAACTTGGGATGGTGACGTCTTTGGATCTAACTGAGACAAGATACAAGATGTCAATGACTTGCTACAAGAAGGCTCACGCAATCTACAACTTACTTGGCCTCAAAGATGATTCCGATCTGGTAGAAAAAAACATGGCTGTCGTCAAGTCCGCCTATGCCTTGGAAAGCGCTGCTGGTATCGATGGGAGATCGACTGCGCCCGTTCTACTAGACGCCGCGAGGGACATATACAAGCGCAAAATTTCATCAGATGGTTTGACTTCAGTTCAAGCAATGCAATCAGGTCTTACATATGCTGAACGGCTAAAGCACGCACACCGTGGTATCGAAAGTGAACGGCTTGTCATGAAGTTAGCAGATGGCAGTCTTCGTGTTCATGGTCCAGACCACAATATCACAATAAGTGCTCATGAACTGCTGAAAGCATACAAGAAGCGCCACGTTTTTGAACTGTCCAATAAAAGCATATTGTTTTTAGCTCTGCGATATGAAAGTGAGGGGTGTGTGTGTGTTGTCACTGGCCCCATCGCAAATCCGAGGCAGGAGGAAGACGAGAGAAACTTTTGTGTCGCAAGTGATCTCGTAATTCCATCTCTTGGTTGCCCAGCGATTTGCTGTGGACTGGTCAGCGCATCCCACCTAAACGGCAAATTGGGTGATGTAAGATCTTTTCACAACACAGCAAGTGGACTTCGATTGGCGGTGCACTTTGAAGATAAGAGTCAGAAGTCCGCGTTGGTTAAGCCAGAAAATCTGCGAATTGCTTTTGAATTGCCCAATGAAGAGTAGTGCTTTCGAAATGCATCGTTTTCTGCACAGTTTATTCTTGCAAGTGATTTCAAGGCAATGGAATGGTTGATATAGTGATAACAGAGATTATAATGATGAGAAGAGGCGTGCGGGAGGGGTAGAGGTTGGTGCGGCTACCGGTGTTCGAGGCTTCTTCACGGCGGCGTCGTGGAGATGAGAGGGTGGAGGACGCAGGGCATCTACACGTCGCGCGCCTGGAATCTCCTGGGGCGCGTCCTTTCCTCCTGGGCGGATCGATACCGCTGTTGTACGCGTATGGGGGGGAGGACGCGTTGCGGACTAACCCTTGGTTGCTCCATTCCGCATGGATATTCTGCGACTTGATTGCTTCAACGCCCAATCATAGAGCCCGTTCCTCCAATGAAGATCCTGTTCCTGGGAACAGGTGCGGTCGGTGGGTACTTTCTTGGAGGACGGCTGGCATCGTCGGGGGCCGATGTGACCTTTTTGATCCGATTGGGACGCAACAAGTAGATGGAGAACCATGGCGGAATGCGAATCGACGATCGCGGTGTTGTCGAGGTGGGCGTTCAAATCCAGGCCATCGTCGCTGGGGAGCATTCGCGACAAGAAGTCGGACAACATTGGTAGCCGCGACCTTTCTGCTTAACACAACCATCAAGCGCCTCTTTGACGAATGTACACAGGTGGCAATGAAGGGACTGGCAGTGACCGAGATGGGGGACGTGTTCACAGCCGATGATTATCAACGCGTGCTAGGGGCCTGGGGCATCATGCGAGACTCCATGGCACGCGATATGCAACAGAACCACCCCACCGAAGCAGACCACTTCTTGGAGAAATGATATGTCGTGCCCAACAACACAACATTCCCATTCATCTTTTGCCATTGGCCTATGCTCGATTGCAAATCCATGAATATCGCAGACAGCTGGCCACTGTAACTCCGAACAGTGAGCAATTTTCCGCCGGGAACTAACGATTCATCCAGTAGCGTCGATAAACTAATGACAAAAGAAATGCCTCTTATCATCATAATAATCTCTATTATCACTAAATCAACCATTCAATATCATATTGAATTAACCATCCCTTGCCTTGAAAGCCCTTGTGTACGAATGAATTGTGCAGAAAACGATGCATTTCGAAAGCACTACTCTTCATTGGGCAATTCAAAAGCAATTCGCAGATTTTCTGGCTTAACCAACGCGGACTTCTGACTCTTATCTTCAAAGTGCACCGCCAATCGAAGTCCACTTGCTGTGTTGTGAAAAGATCTTACATCACCCAATTTGCCGTTTAGGTGGAATGCGCTGACCAGTCCACAGCAAATCACTAGACATCCGCAAACAGGTAATATGAGATGACTTGTTACACGATATTCCCTCTCTTCGTCTTCCTGCCTCAGATTTGCGATGGGGCCAGTGACAACACACATATCCCCGTCACTTTCGTAACGAAGAGCTAAGAACCTTCTGTTTTCATTGGCCAGAACAATTACGTAGCGTTCTCTGCATGATTTCAGCAATTCATGAGCACGTATGGTGACATTGTGTGCCGAACCATGAACACGGCGGCTGTCGGTTGTTATCTTCATGACAAGCCGCTCAGCTTCGATCCCACGGTGTGCACGCTTTAGCTTGTCAGCGTAGAATACACTTGATTGTATTGCTGTTACTGAAGTCGCGCCATATGATGTTATGCAGAGTTCATATTTGTCTCTAGCAGCTTTCAGTAGAGTCATGGTCAATTTCACATCGATACAAGCAGCGCTTTCCAAGGCATAGGCAGACTTGACGACAGCCATGTTGTTTTCCGCCTGATCAGAATCTTCTGTGATGCCAAGTAAGTTGTGGATTGCTCGAGCCTTCTGGTAGTAAGTCATTGACATTTTGTAGCTTGTCTCAGTTAGATCCAAAGACGTCACCATCCCAAGATTATGGTACGCATATCCTTCATAATTTCCACAGAGCGTTTTGTAATACTGGTACTTGTCGCTGTCTTGGGGCTCGTGCACCCACCCGTTCATTCTCAGGTCTTTCTTCGTTTGATCGACCATCGACAGCATCTTCTTGATGGCCATTTCAATCTCCCCTTTCAGCGGTAGTTCCTTCATGTTGTCGATATACCTATCAATTTTGGAACGAAGAGAGTCCATTACTCGTATTTTATCATCACGACTATTTCCGGGATGGCCGTATGCTGCCGCCGCGAACGAGACGAACGCGTTTGACATATCGAGCGCGAGATCATTCTGATAGTGCTGATTGCAGTTGGGGCAAATTTCCCACGGCGCAGTGAAGGTCGACGAGTTTGTTGAATGCCTGCATTTCTGCTCGGCGTATTTAATGAGGCAAGATAGATGTACAAAGCCCGCTGAATCACCGCGGCACGAGCAGTTGCGGACCAGTGGATTACCCGCCTCGTCGTTCCCCTCTTCAAGACAGATCCAGCATGATGCGCCGTCAGGAACTGCCATTATTCTATCGACGATGAAACTAGCCGATGATAAGTACTTCTCTCCCCATGCTAATTGTTGGGACGCAAGGGGAAGGGAGAGGGAGGTGCGAGAATATCGTAACGTACGGCCTATTTGAGTGACGAAGGCGAAAGAAATATCAGACAACTGTCATTGTGGGATCTATTGTATGCGCAAGAGCAAGCGTGAGAGAATGGCGCCCCCCTCGGCCCCATCCGACCATTGGTTGCGACGGCAAAACCTTACCTGCTCTTTGCCGCTTTCTGTGTTGTGGCGGTGGTTTGGTTTTGGCAGCGAAAAATTAATTTTGGGGCGGGAACTGGCCGGGCAAAAACAAGTCGAAAAGTGTCTCATTGCTGCACAACAAAAAGATCGTCGGGCGGATGATACGACTCCGGCACGACGGAGTCGGTGACGGGCGCCCGATGACGAACAACGACGGGTGAGGGGAGGACGAGGCGCTCTGCTCGAGCTGGCGAAAGAGCGTATACCGGGTACGCCCCACTCCCTCCCCCGCCCGCACAAAGGAGGAGGAGAAAAATTTTACGCCCGAGAGGACGCCCTCTCTGGGATCGATACCGAGCCTCGTCGATCCGATTCCGACGTGCCCGCCTGCCTGCTGCCGGGGATGATGTCGAATTCCGGATATTGATGGAGCGTCAATCATCGCCGTGGAGGACCCCGTCGTAAGCGGCGACGCGTAATTACCCCCCCCGACCCCGAGGAGCTCCCCTGAGCGTTTGCAGGAGGGTTAGGGTGCTCAGGAGCAAGGTGCGCCCGGGATGGTCCGGGTACGGGGGCGGCGAAGGGGAGGGGGGCGGTGTTATCTGGTAGGCAATCACGGTGTGCGACATCCAGTCGCACACAACTCTTATACTGCGGCGATGACGGTCGATGAGATGAACCCCATGCCTTCCCTCAAAAAGAATCGGAGGATATAAAGGTCATGTACGGGTCTGGGAGATTGACGACGGTGCCGCCCGGGGGGGCTGGTGGCGTGGCAGGCACGCCGCGCCGCCGCCGACCCCTAAAACCCCGGGTGGTATTCGCGCCGGGAGACGTCGTTGTGCGTGATGGGGCCTGCCGTCTATGGATACTATTGACGAACGCGCGACGCATGGGATGCCAGTTCAGGGTTGGTGCGGCTGCCGTTGTTCGAGGCTGCTTCTCGGCGTCGTCGGTGGGGATGAGAGGGTTGGAGTTACCCATGGTTTCTGCACGTAGTGTGCGCCTGGAATCTCCTGGGGCGCGTCTCCTTCCTCCTGGGCGGTATCGATACCGCTGTTGTGCACGTGTGGGGGGGGGGAGGATTTGCTGCGAACTAGTAACCCCTTGTTTGCTCCGTTCTGCATGGATATCCTTCGAGATAGCCGCCCCCCCCCCCCCCCCCCCCCCCCCCCCCCCCCCCCCCCCCGCCCCCCCCCCCCCNACCCCTTGTTTGCTCCGTTCTGCATGGATATCCTTCGAGATAGCCGCCCCCCCCCCCCCCCCTCCGCCCTTCCTGACCTCTTTGGAAATCGCCTCACGCATTTTGTGGCCCCCCCGGGGTCTACAGTGCCCCACGTCGCGACGGGTATACCGTGGAGGGGCAACTCTGCCATGGTGCGCCTGAATTGTTGTTGGGGGGGTATTGCCCGTGATGTTGAGCCACGTCGTTTTCGCCGTTACTGTTCGGTCTGCTCTACGTGGCATTCCTCTCGGTTCATGGCGAGCAGATGGTCGCCGCGACACGGCCCCGTCGTGTACACCTATGTTTTTCAAGGATACGACTTTGGGAAGAAGGACTACTTTTTTCATGGTGATGCTGATGGCCGTGATGGGTGTTTTCTTTGCTCTATTCGTGCATTTCCGTGATCGAACAGCGCGACTATGGGGTCATCCCCAATCTCTGCTGTGTGGTAATCGCTTTGTTCGTGTTGATAAAGACTACCACTTCAGTAGTGAGATTTATATTTATGTACATAAAATATTAAACGTGCTTTACTTTCCCATGTTCTTGACATGTACTACTACTTATATGCTCTTCACACGATTCCATACATAACCACTGAGGGCTGCAACTATGAACAAAGTCACCCTGATATTACCAACCAAACAAACCACATAGTCCCCTTCACCATGGTATCATAATAACACTTGTGATTGCGAGAAGCAGCCTCCGATGTAGTTTCACTACTAGCTGCTTCGTTAGTACTGATGTCAGCCGTACTTTCGTCAGCCGTGCTTTTGCCATCGTCCGTTGTAGTGCTATCGCTAGTAGTTTCGGTAGTACTTTTGTCGGCGTTACTGTCATCATCGATCGGTTTAGTGGGGTCGATGAACCTAATGGCCTGGATCATCCCTGTGTCCTCGTGTGCAAGGAAGTGGCAGTGGAAGACTGACTTCCCATTCAAATTCGTGTAAGCGGACGGTGTGAGACGAAGCCACACTTTCATAGTCCCGTAAGGTGGGATGAGGTCAACATCGCGCCAGATATTTCCCGATTTACTCTGGCCCACGAAATCATTGTACCTTGGATTAGTGTTGTTCGTATGGGCCGACTTGACTTGGAATGGGAGAACGTGAATGTGAAACGGGTGCGTAGCGTTCTGAGTAGAAACGATTGTCCACTCCTCGGCGTGCCCGTCCAAAGTAAGATCATACATGGGAAGGTCATTCTGGTAGGCTTTTCCGTTGACCAGGAACTGAGGGAAAGGAACAATAGAAGCGTTGCCCACTATATCAAAGGTGACAGTTCGCTTGACGGTTATTTCGGATTCCTCAATGTTTCGGTCGTTGGCGAGGGGGAGTGTAAAAATCATGGAAGCAATGTCGAGAGGAGATTCAGCCTCACCAGACACGACAAACGTAGCAAGTAGCTGATCATCTGGACCAGTCCCGAAGAATTGGAGCCCACCTAGACCTTTTGACATAGCAAAGTAAGTACCTTCACTCGGGAATTGCAAAAGGATGTCTTGAGAAGGAGGGGGTAAAGATCGTCGCGCCGGAGTGAGAACTTGGCCAATACTGGCATGCAGCGTGATGAGGATGCAAAGGCACCAAGAACGTACCCTGACGCATACCTCCTCCATGCACATACTGTTCCCTGACGATGGGCTTTTCATAGTTGATACCATCGGAAGCAATATCCCAAACGGGAAAAATTTCGCTGGTTTCACTATTGACGAGCTGGAAGCCGACAAGATTTTCTGCTGTGGCAAGCAAATATCGCATCCACTTGGTCTCGCCAGGCTTCAAGTTGAACGTGGGTTGGAAATCTCCGTTCACTAAGTATGTTGCTTCAGGATGATCTAGGACGCCATTTTGCCTGCAGAAGGAGGGGACAGAGAGCGTCACGCAGAATTGAGAACTGGGCTAATACTTTTGTGGCGTGATTTGGGTGCAAATGCATTGAAAACGTACCCTCCAAGAAATGACGCCACAACGTAAGTGTTAGTCTCGCCATAGCTATAGACGAAGTGAGGATCTGTCACAACGAACGGCAACTGATCAGTGGTATCGACGCCCTGTTGCTCCAGTTCCTCCGTTAGTTTCCCCTCAATATTTACGAATCCAGCCCCCTGTGCCCAGGTCCACATAGCCGAGGACCCGTGACGGTGTGTGTGCCACCAGTACATGCCTTTTCGTTACACAGTAAGATTATTAAATATGAGGAATTGTTCACGTGTACATACCGTAAGAGTACAGTGGCCACGAGCTTACCCGTAGGATGGTCTTCGGGAATATTGAACTTGTAACAATAACATCCTCCGGGTCTGACATTGATGAATGGGGCGCTCATATTAGTAGTACCCTGGGGGAAGAAGAGGTGAGGCTGGACGACGAGGACAGCGAACGATCGTCAGTTAGGGCAGCGCACTAAGTTAAACACGGTAGCACGATCTGGTTAAGCTAGGAAAGATCGATGTCTTCTTACATTGACGATCATCCCGTGCAAATGGAGATTAACTCCGTTGAATTCGTATGGGATATTCTCAGGATTCGGTACGTCGACTTCATCTATCGTTTCAGGGGTCGGCCCTTCGAAGATAAAGCCATATTTCTGCATGTCATAGTAAGCGCCTTCCTTGTTATTCACATCCAACTGGGGAAGGTAAGCCATCTTGAGTACTGTATCACGGTCTTCGCCGTCGCCAAGAGGTGCTGGCGGCGTTCCTTCCTGTAGGTTGTTCCTGAGGAGGATGGCCAGGGACTCGCCTGGTGTGACTGTTAAGGTAGGGCCGAGGACTGTTTTTGTTGCCTTGTCTTTCTCGTTAAAGCCAGCCCCACCTTCGAAGGACCGAATGCGGGCATGTGCGCCTCCAGCACTGGCGTTTCCGAAGGGATACCCGACGGGGTAGTTCTTGATCCAGTATTTTCCGTAGATCGCGATAAGCTCGTAGTATCGATCGGCCGTGGCGCCACACTGGGCGTTTGATTCGTCGCTGCAGGAGTAGCTTCTGGTTGATGTCGGACTGCATTTAGCTGACGAGCCTAAGAATACGACAGCACCAAGCACCTTGAGGAGGACATTCGACGTAAACTTCATGTTGTTTTATTGATTGTTGGGGCAGCGCTTACATACACTCGAAGGAGGGAGCAGGTGCTCTTCCGGATTAGGAATTACAAGGATGTTGGTTCAGTTCTTTGCATGCAGGATTTGTGGACCAATAAAAAATACGAAATAATATTGCCCAGGCTCCGCTCCCGATGCCTCCGAACCTTCAGTATTGGCGGGAAACTATCACCAGCAGCCGGTGCGAAGCCAACGCATTCCCCGCTCCTCAACCCTGCCTCCGACGATGTTCGCCGCAGGCACGGTCATCGTCGCCCTCCTCGCGGCGATTCGGGGATCGCTCCTCCTCGCAGTCCAAGCAGCGACATCGACTGGGGCGACGGAAGGATGGCGGCCGCCGGCGCCGGCCTTCGCCTTTCCTGCCAGGACGTCGCCGGCGCCGCCCCCCCCCTGCGCCGCGTTAGTACGGGGAAATGCACACCGCCGTCGTCGTCCTCCGCGCGTCGTTCGTTTCGCATCGACCGACGACGGCGGCGGACGCGCGGCGCCGCCCCCGCCGCCGACGACGGACGTCGTCGAGCGCCACGAGCTCGGCGAGCAGTTCGGGCGATGGAGGTTCCTGCAGAGACTCCTTGAGGGGGAGGTGGCCGCGCGCGACGTCGAGGACGTGCTGCTCCTGTCGCTATGCGCCTACCTCGAACACGGACCATCGGTATCGAGCTCAGAGAACAAAGACGAGAACGGCGGGAACGCCTCGCCGGTTCTGACCCCCCGTCAGCGATCCGAGGTCGAGTACGTCCTCCACTCGATGTCGTCCGCCGCGTCGGACGGGATCGGGGACAGTCGAGTATTTCACATGCTCGTGTCGCACCCGGTGGACTACGAGAGCAGTAGCATCGACGGTGACGATGCGGAAAGCGATTACGAAGCCGTGGTGGAAGTGGACGGCATTGCGCTGTCCATGCTGGAACGGATGGAGCGGCTCCTACCGGATCCGGTCGAGGACGAGGAGGCGCACAAGAGCGCGTGGGACGTCGTCATGGACCTGCACGGCCGCGAATCCGTGAGGGTGTCGGAGGAGTCGCTGCGGAGGGAGGGGGAGAGAGGGGGGGGGGGATTAAGAATCCGCGCGAGAAGTTTGCAGTGGAGGACGCTCTGTTCGGTGGGGCGCGTGCTGATCCATTTCGATTTCCTGACGAAAGGAGTACTGAAGGAGGGTACGTTCACATCGAATAATCGATAGCGATTGGGTGACTGCGGTGGAGTTGGAGAATGTGCTTTGCAACAGGAAAGATCGAATCCTCTCGCTTCTCGAAAGAACAAATTGGTGGAAAGGCTCTATACGCAATCATCGACCGGATTGACTCGTCGGATCGATGAAAATCTACGCAACGAGATTTGCGACGGTAGATGCATTGAAAAGGATAGACTTCTAGAGTCATATTAAATATAAATTGGAATTATCATCGTCTTCGTCTTTCTCCAAAAGAGCAGATCAGCATCTTCCGTTATGGTTTTACATTTGCCGAAGATCTTGGTCTTCATCTTGTGCCAACACAGTCTTATGGCATCGTCTCTAACTCTAATTTATCCCCTAATTATGGCATCACGAAGATATTGAATTGCGTCTTCACGCATAAATCGAAAGGTACATATTGCCAGCAGGAGGGACTGCAGAACACACCGTCCCCGAAGAGAGGCCCAGCTCATCCATGCGCTTGTGGAGCATGAACAGCTCAAGCCTCGACACGGCTTAAGCACTTCAAAATCAACCAGCACATTCATGAGCTGGGCCTTCCTTCAGGCACGGCGAGTGTTCTGGAGTCCCTCCTGCTGTCGATACCTTTTAATATCTCCGTGTAGACGTTGGAAGGCGACTCCTTTGACTTCGAGGTGATGCCATCAGACACTGTTGACAAGTTGAAGCTGAAGATCTTCTATAAATTGCGTGGGAAGTATAAATATTGTCCTTCTAAATGCCGAGGATGTATCCTTGGCATTCAACGGAGTGTCACTTTTGTCAGATCACGAAATGCGCAATTGTGACATCCGGGAAAAGGCAACCATACACACTGTTGTGTATGGTAGTACCCGGACTATGAGTCCCCTATTGTTTCACCACTTCATCTTTTCTTGTAGAATGTCCATCATTGTATGTTGCGAGCCACTTGCACCCTGGCAATCCAACATGACCGAATAACATACAGTACAAGATGGGATAGTTTTTTCATTCTTATATGTACAAATAATTATATCCAAGAATGGACAGAACACCATGCATTTTACATCGATTTCCTCCAAGATTTGCTCAACCCTTAAGACCTCCCTATTACCCGCCATCCTCCTTCGGATCGAAACATTCCTCCCCCCTCCCACACACAGGTTTTCACTCGAAGTAGCAGTACTCGTCGTCGTCGCCGTGCCAGATGCAGCTGAAGGGATCGACCTTCCCCTCCCTGCTATCGTCGACCATCGCGTCGCACGTGACCTCGAAGCACCTGCCCACGTACTCGGCCATCTCCCTCGCGTCGGCGTCGGGACCGGGCACGTCCAACCCCACCCCCCCCCCCTCCCGCAGCATCCGCAGCGCGAGCTCCGGGCTGGGCCGGCCGAAGAATATCTGGTGCTCGAGGGGCACCCACGCGAAGGAGAAGTACTCCCCGGCACCGATCACCACGAGCTGCCCCTCCATGAACTGGTGGTTGACGAATCCCGGTTCGGCGGCGTGGCCGCTACCGCGGAACCGGGATAGCCGACGCGTGCCCCACTTCTTGGCCGAACCCTCCGAAAGGAGGATGGGATCGAGGGCAGAAGAGCCGCCCCCCCCGGCGCCGCCGCCGCCGGGGAGGGGTCGTCGACGAGACGACGACCCCTGCTCGCGGTCGACGCCGTCGTCGTCGACGACGGGAGGAGGGGGTGACGGCGGTGCGAGGTCGGCGGTGAACGTGATCTCGCCCCGGGGTATGTTCTTGTCCCCCGTGACCTTGTAGGCCACGAGGCGATCGCCGGAGTAGGTGACGTTGATCATCTCGAAGCCGTGGGATCCGTACCTGGCAGCGACGACGGAAACCCCCCAAAAGAGAAAGAGTTAGGACTGGATACATTCGTCATACATGGCCCAAATATTCTTCGGGACTGATGCATTTCATAGTCATACATGGCCCAAATATTCTTCGTGGCCCCCGCTACCAAAGAAGTAGAACAACAAAAAAGGAGAATGGAAGGGCCAACACCAACACACTCACTTTCCCACCCAGAGACCCTCGAGGTTGAACTGCGGCAGCATCCTCCTCGCCCTCCTCCCCTCCCCGGCGTACCCCTCGCTCTGCGCGTCCCCCCCGCCCATCCTCTCGGCGGCTCGCGCCATCTCCGACGACATCGCGTAGACGTATTCCGGATCTCTCGACCGCGCGTCGTCGAGCATCCCCCGGATCGCCCTCACTCCGGCGTCGCTCACGCCCGCGTCGGCGGCGGTCCGCGCGTCGCCCTCGAGCCTGATTATCTCGTCCCGCAGGTCCCAGTAGTCGTCGGTGCCGGGGTAGACGTAGGACGACGCGGCGACGCGCTCGGATTCGAGACGCGCGAGACGCGCGGCGGACGGGGGGGGGGGGGGCTCGAGGTTGCCGAATTCGGACGATCGCGGTTCCTCCTCCCCCTCCCCGGCGTGGCGCGGATCGACGGAGGAGGACGACGGCGGACCAAGGCGCCTGCGCTGCTGCTGCAGCTGCTGCTGTTGCGGCCCCTTGCGCGGGAGGTCGATCATCTCGCCGAGGCGGTCCCCCTGCTTCTGCTGCTGCTGCGAGGACGTCAGATACGACGACGAAGACGACGAAGACGACGACGACGATGACGACGAGGGGCCGCCGTTGTCCTCCTCGGAGAAGGACGACGCGGCGGCGCGCAGCGACGAGGAGGGGTGGTAGTACGACGACGGGGTGGTCGCGCATCCTTGTTGCGGCAGTGGCGTCGTGGCGGTGAATGCCAGGGGTGATCTGGTCGTCGACGAGACGAGGATCGTTGCCAGCGCGATGGATTTGACGAGAGGCGGCATCATCATCATGTTTTGTTGTTCAATTTGCCTGTTTCGGTTGTGTCTCAGTTGAAGGATTTTATTTATGAATACACAATGAAATGAGCAAGTAAAGATCTGGAGCAAGAAGTGATAGGACGATGTCGTCACAAAAAAGGCGATGTCAGCATTTTTCTATCGCATCTGCTGCTTCTTGACATTCCCAATAATAGAGCCGATGAAGTGGGGGGGGCACACGTGTTGCTGGTTTTTGGTTTCGTTGAGTTCTTTGGGCCGAGTATTGTCCACCAGATTTTTGACACCAAAAAAGAACAAATCTTGTCGGCCGAGCATCATTTTGTGTTTCATCCTCACCACGCACCACCTGGACGACTTGAAGTCATCCAGGGAACGCGGGGAACATTGATAGAATCCTACGTAGGAATCAAATACTTTTGAATTATCGAGAATTCACTCCACGTCGTTTATCGAGAATTGCGGGGCGTCGGGGCAACCCCCCAAAACCTTTCGTAATCTAATTCGTAGATACCGTAGATGTTGCCTATGGGTATCCTAGCAGGGACTCCTTCTTCCGCTGATACTTTCACCATGGCCGAAAAATCATCCAGCGCTTTCTCTCACGAGGAAAGGACAATGATCCCTGAGACGAGCAAGGTAGGGGTCTCTTTTCTGACCAACGCATTTAAACAGTTCGCCAATAAGACTGTT
>JALLOS010000086.1:0-17996 GCA_036939435.1 Stephanodiscus minutulus
TACCATAATCGTACCTAGGTTAGTCTCGAGACTAACCTATGACCACCTTTTCTCAAAGCTCGACGAAAATGAAAAAAAATAATTCCAACGTTGAAAACCAAGGGAAAAGTTCGAACCGATCGAGGGCTACATCATAGGGCGCAAACTGAGTCATGAGCAAAATCGCTTAATGCGCTATACCCCCGCCCCAGGTAAAACCACTCTAATACATACACACAAACACATCATCGCACATCACACATCACACATCACGCATCACATACACATCGCCTTCCACCTCGCAGCAAACGCTACCTACATCCCCCCCAACGAACAGTTACGCACCATCGCAACCACCAGGTCAAACTAACTTCCACGAATGGCGATGATGGCGCATACGACGATGACGATGCTGCTACTGCTATCGTCGCGGGTCGCGGCGTTCTCGATTGCCCTCGGCATTCCGGGAAATCGTCATCATCATCACCGTCGCGTCGTTCCGGTCGCATCGTCCTCCCGACTGCCACGGCAACAACGCCGGCGGTCGCCGTCGTTCGCGCCAGTGCCTCCTCCATCGACGACGTATTCGTCGTATTCGTCGTATTCGTCGTATTCGTCGTATTCGTCGTATTCGTCATCCCGATTGCGATCGACGGAGGAGGAGGAGGATGAGGATCCGTCGTCGTCGCCGCCGCAGCCGTCGTCGTCGTCGTCGTCATCTTCGTCGTCTCCGTCGTGGTCGGTCCTCGCATATGATGATGATAATAAGAATCCCCTATTATCCCTCGTGACCAAATCCCGTGCGTCCAACCGCGCCAACGACATCATGGTGGGCGAAGATTCCGGACTCTTCGACGTCGCCGACGAAAAGTGGGGATCGCTATCCGACGGCACCGGATGGATCACGTTCCTCGTCGCCGTGGGTGCCATCCTATCGGCGGTGGCGGTCCTGTGGATCAACCCGTCCACGGGATACGGCGACGATCTCGTACACTATCTCGAGACGAATGTCGCCGGGGGGAACAGCCACCTGGTGACGCTGGCATTCGGGATCATATTCCCCGTCGTGCATTCGGGATTGGCATCGCTGCGTCCGTACGGGGAACAAATCGTCGGCGCACGAGCGTGGAGGGTGATATTCGCCTTCCCCAGCCTCTGTCTCGCATATTCGTGGATAGTGTACTTCATATCGCACGCGCACGATGGGTATCAGTTCTACGACGTGTCGCACGTCCCTTGGGTGCACGGAATCGCGTGGCTCATCAACTTCACCTCCTTCCTCTTCCTGTATCCGAGCGTTTACAATCTCAAGGAGGTGGCGGCGGTGGAAAAGCCGAAGGTTCACCTGTGGGAAACGGGGGTGATACGCATCACGCGTCATCCTCAATACGTGGGGCAGGTCATGTGGAGCGCGGCGCACCTCGCGATGATCGGCACGTCCTTCACGGCGTTGACCATGGCGTTGCTCGTCGGGCATCACTACCTCGCGTGCTGGAACGGCGATCGGCGTCTCGAGGCCGAGCACGGCGATAACTTCGCGAGGATTCGGGACAAGACGTCGATAGTGCCCTTCAAGGCCGTGTGGGAGGGTAGGCAGATACTCCCGGACGATTACTGGAAGGAGCTGGTACGTCCGCCGTTGCTCCTCATCGCGGTGGGTTCCGTGGGGGCGTACATCGCCCATCCGTACATGCAGGCGGGTGCCGCGCTCTCGACGAACGCGGGATGGGTCCCCGGCGGTCTGTTCTCCTGAGAGGAAGTAAACCGAATGTATTATATTAAAAAAATACGAATGAATAATATAAATAAGTAGTAGTGGGTTAACGAATCTCTCCCCCCCCCCCCCTCGCCCCTTCGCGCGCGCGCCGTCCTACCCCTTCCACCCCCGTCCTCGTTAGTCTCTATCTCTCTCTCTCCCCCTAGAGAGGATGATGACCCCATATCGAGGCAACAAGTAGTAGGTAACGGAAAGTGTGCCGCGAACGAGGGCGATGCGGCCTGCACTGGGACGGCGCTCCTACCCGCCCCCATCCCCCGGATTCGATCCCGCCGTTTCGGCGCGCGGGGGCCATGATCGCATCGCCCTCCTCACTCCTTCAGCCCCCCACCTCCCCGAGTCCATGGCAATCCCATCGATATGCATTTCTTTCATTGTTAAGGAAACACTCAATGCGAGTAGGAATAACAATTCTTAGCAGTATTGTTATAGACATACGTGAATTTCCCCCTCGCAGCCAAGGAGGATCATCTGACGACAAGGCAATAATGCTATCGAACTAATGCTCAACTTTCCCGAACTGGGTATCCTATTCCCGTCGTAGCCGGACATAACGACCCTGGCAGCCGGAACGTCCATCGATGTTTCTTGGGGCATCGGCATGAACACCGCCTTCCGTCCGGCGATGGCGCAGAGGAGGAGGTCGCTGTCACCGGGTATGGATACCAGGCCATCGTCGCGGAACCTGTGGGATGTTACATTCATGGCAAACTCTTTACCGGGGATATCGTAAACTCCACTGATCTTTTGCGGTGGCGTCTTCGTCATGTCCCACAGCACCGCCGTCTTATCCCCCCCAGCAGACAGCAGCCTGTGCTCCGGAAGGGCATCCAAATACTGGACGGACTTCGCGTGACCTTTCCAGCAGGTTAGCAACTTCCCATTTCGACGATCGAAGCAATGGATATGGCCGCTGATCGAGCCAGTGCAAATCCAATCTCTGTGTGCAGTCACGCAGGTTAAATTAAACCTTGTCGTGTCGCCGCCAACCCAGGGAGGGTTGCGAATTTTGGTATGGATTTCTCGCGACAGTAACGATGTATTCCAAGTAATAGCTTTGAACATGGGATCAAGATGCGATTTCTTAGGGTAGGGATCTGCATGCGAAAGCAGTTGACCATTCACAGGAGAGTCACGACATCGCATGTCAATGGTGTACAGATAACTCGATGATATTGCAGCGAACTCTCCAGTTGAGTCTCCTAGGATTTCCCCCGCGCCCGTTCCCCTGGGGAGCAGGCTGAAGGCAACAAAATTATCACCTTTCCACTTGTGAATCTCCGTCGAGCAGCGGGGAGATGCGTTTTCAAGTGAGAGTGAACTCGTTACTCTTTGCGTCTCCGCGCACAAGAGATGCAAGCCTCCATTGCAAACGAGGACATTTCCATCGTGGTTGAAGAAGTTAACCTGCCTGATTGGGGGTGCGTTACCGTCCACACTACCAAACTGCTTCTTCTGTATCAAGACAGGTGGGTGGCGTCTCAAGTCGTATATGAACACTTCCCCTGCATTGTTTCCTACCGCAATCATACTCTCGGGAAGATTCGATGACATAGTCGTGATAACAGGCACTGTCCCCATGACATTGTCTACTACCGAAGAGGTTTCGTCTTTGATTCTCGTTGACAACTTCATTCTTGGCTGCCAGAAATATTGGACATTCAAATCCCGATTCGATGTGTGATGTCGTGTTNCGATCCTTGTCGTCTACATATAATGACTCAAAGACTGGTGGCGAGGACACCACACTGCGTTGCTGTATGTTCGTACCACGAACGTGACTTACCCACGAAAGAAATTCGACTGCAGACGGACAATGCAACTCAAGCAGCTGATATCCAAAGACGGTTGTTGCCTCGTTCGTTATCAAAAGCGCGGCACCGATGCCAGGCAGCAACATTACATCACGGGCACTGTGCGGATCCGCACCCAATACTATTGACACGTACGCATCATTTACTTGCGAGACAAACGCCTCAACAACTGGCAGGATTTCATGGTATTGGAACGAGTCGGATTGTCGAATCACATTAGTGAACAGAATGCTCGCTTCGTGCAATACATGGTCACTTTGGCCACCACCGAGCGGTTCAGACTCGCTGTTCATTCCTCTTTCACCCATGTCTGCAGCTGATCTGTGTGCATCTTCAAATGATTCCGAAAGAAGCAGTTGGACGGCCCATAGGTTGGAGTGGAAGCATTGGTGAACTATGGCCATTGAATCGATGTAACGAAGGCACTCCTGAAGAAGAACTGTTAAATCTTTG
Organism: Stephanodiscus minutulus; assembly: GCA_036939435.1. Lineage (NCBI taxonomy): Eukaryota > Bacillariophyta > Thalassiosirophyceae > Thalassiosirales > Thalassiosiraceae > Stephanodiscus > Stephanodiscus minutulus. Next base: position 4,024 of record JALLOS010000086.1, read on the forward strand.
ATTATACTTGAATCATGTGAAGCGGAATTAGGTTTCCCGAATGAGCTTTGAGTTCCACAGCGTAGTTGTGCCGGAATGATATTGCGAAGAATCGGCTTGGATATAAGATTTCCAATTGTATGCTCTGGCAGAATAGGCAATAGACTCTTCAGAGCTTGAATGACACAGTTTCCTTTATTGGTGGTTGATGATATGTCAATATTGTTCACCAGTGACTGCACAAAATACTTTGAACACATTGAAGCACCGAGCATTCCGTCTTCTGCTACCAATGATAGAAAAAGCAAGGAAGATCTGATTTGCTCAAGTCCTGGACTTTTTGCGCAAAGTTGTTTCGTTATGAACGATAGTACCCAACCAATGAACTTCTCTGCAGAAGAGGACGAGCAAAGAGACTGAAACAAATTGCTTGACAGCAATATTTTCCTCACTTCATTGTTAATGACCGGGGATTCTCGCGGATCGAACGCACAGCTCAAAAGATCGAACAATAACGGGACAATCATGTCAGCTAAACAAAAGCAAAAAGTTGAAGTGAGTGAGAGTTTGACTTGAGTTATTATCGAGAGGAACGGGGAACATACCTGAAAATTTCCTTGCTAGCACAACCATGTAGTCGTGAAACAGATCCCCAAACGAAGAGGATAGTGTCATGGAATTTTCGATGAAAGAGTTATATTCCAATGGCTTCAAGATCGTATGCATAACCAACCCAGCACCGGCGGTCGAAAGAGACTCCAGGCAATGCGCACTTTGAATCAGCCGCAGAACTTGTGCTGCGTCGGTAGAACGGGATGTTGATTCTTTGCAAACAAAATACGAATCGCATTTCTTTCTTTCGAATGTCAAGCTCTGCGCATTTGAGAGTAATTGGTACACATATTTGAGCTGTTGCGGGAAAGGGAACACTTTTGATCCATCACTGGCAAGGTACTTCAAAGACTGTCGAAGATTAAGAGTACCCATCAAAAGATTCTTGATAGCTTCGTCGACTGCAGGAGGGGGGATGACTCTGGCTGAAGTGTAGCAATCCTTCAGTATCGATCCAATAGTTGTTGCATCTAGTAGCTTCCTAGATTGAAAATAAGTCGTATCCATGTTGCCTGGCAATGACGCTCGCTTGTCGTCTACGTCCCTATCGCCCTGCTGAAAGGCAGTTCGGAACGCATCGGATACAGTCTTCCTCAGGTCAGAGTACTTTCGAGGGTGTGGAAAAGAAAATAGCTGAACAAACCGAGATCGAGATGTTCTTATACTTGATACGGTCCGATGCATTTCGTCTACGTGAGGATCAGCGAATAATGAGTGACAGGTTCCTCGGCATTCTTCTTGGCATCCATTTGACCACAATACTGCGTCAATGACAACATTTTTCTCAGCAATCGCTCTCTTCCCAGTTAGCGCCTCGCCAAAAAAAAGGTCAATCCAAAGATGAAGCCGTCGGCTGACGGATTCGCTTTCTAGCAAGCGCCTATGGTAAGCGACAAAAGCATCGCTATTTTCGCACCAGGGGGGCAGAAGCAGATCTGGCATATCGCTGTGCATGGACTCAAAGATGGAAGGTTGGAGATCATGCATGTAAAACTCAATTGTGCATTCGTCTGGCGTCCATTCATATAGTGCCTGAACACTTCCAGGATAATGTGCTATTAAGAATTGAGATGAGAAGATTTTCGAACTAGATAATTTTTGATACACCATCACTTACCGGCGATGAAAATTTCTCGAACGGTCTTCCTCAGATGAGCAATCGGTAGACACCTAGCCCTGTAAACGGTGTACGTCAACTCGCAGATGCTTTCTGGGACATGGTGAGGAGGCAAAGCGTGGGCGAATGTTTGATCCAGCTGTTCGTCTCCTTTTTTGAGTCTGGGAGAAAGCAAACTTTGTAAGCCCTTACTGGTATTTGGCAACGTTCGAATTTGTACGACAACTACGCCCTTTTACCTGAACTTCGACCTCGACAAATCTCTCCATGGACTAGTCTTCGATGTTCCGAATTCCAGCTCAGTTCCTAAATCAATTTCGGTTGAGAAGTCAGTAACCCATGGAAGTATAGGCATAACGAAGGGGTCGCCTACAGTTCTTCCAGCCGCTGAATTCAACATCATGAGATAACATAGATTAGTAAGTTGACCCCTCTGCCACTGCACGGTCGGGACGTCACCATAACCAGGGTAAGGAAGAATCGTGAGCTCTCCTTCACTCAGATGATTATTGCCAGGAAAAATGGATCGCCACAGTCCCCCAGGACTCCGATCATTTTTAGGTGGTGCATCGGACCTAGATTTCTGTTGTTGATCATTCTTTATAACTCGGGGCGTATCGATTTCCGGCTCACCCAACGCGATTGGCACCACCACTCGTATCCAACCGTCGTCCTGCACGAACAGCCTCTCGGGTGATAGCTGATCGCCGAGAGTGACGCCGTTTGCGTGGCAAAAAGTTGCGGCGTGGAACAGCTGCATCGCCAGGAAACGAATGCGGAGGTCGGCCACGTCGGCGCGATAGGAGGACCCCGCCCCGGAGAGCTTCCAGGGTCGCACCACCCGGCGTCCGCCTTTCGGCGGAGGACGATCGACCTCGTCGGCCGACGCCGCGGCGGCCCCTCCTTCTCCTCCCCCATCTCGCGAAGTACGGGAATCGCTCGGCAAGGAGCGATCGAACGACTCATCCGCCTCGTCGTCATCGTCGTCGTGGCTCGCCGATTCCTCGAGCGGATACCGCTGGATATTCGTCGATATATAGCGCCGGCCATCGCGGCCGCCCCGGCACGAGCAGTAGGGGTCGCCCCGGTCTCCCCCGGCACCGAGTGACCAGGACGGGCCCCCGGTCGCCGCCGCCGCCGCCGCCGTTGACTTTCCACCATCGAAATGGGGCGAGAACAGCGGACCACGCGCGAGGAAGTCCTCGGTCCGGAGGAGCTCGTGCAGCGACCGGTGGCGGGAGGGTGTGATGTCGAATACCGACACGACCGATCCGGCCCGACGATCGAAGGTGACGGAGACGAGGGGCGCCAGGGAGGGGTGAAGGGCTCGATGCAATTTATACACGCCCTCCATGGGGGGTATCCCGGCCTCATCATCGTGCCCTCCTTGATGTGCCTGCGCATCGGGATTGGCGGTGGCGCCGACGATCACCTCGATCGTTCTGTAGAGCAAGCTCAGGTTGGAACGATCGTCGTCGTCGTAGTCGTCCCGTCGTTGTTCGTCCCGCATCGCCCCTTCTTCTCCCCCGTCGTCGTCGACCGAGTGCGGGACGATGGGGGGGCAAGTCTCGGTCGTCGTCATCGTCGTCATCGCGTCCACCACGGAGGCCAGGAGGGGCGATCGGGCGTTGACGGCGCGTCCACGCGCGAGTGCGATGCTCAGATCCGACATCCGCCGGGGGTCGTCCCACACCCACGACAGCAGGACGTCGTCGGAGTGGAAGGAGTTCCTCATCCTCCCCGCCCCCCGTCGTCGTTCCGTCTCGCTCCTCCTGGTCGGTCTTACCCGTTGTTTCCTCCATCGTTCCGACTCGTCGTTGCCCCCGCCGGCCGAAGGTTGCCCGTCGTCGCCGTTTCCGTCGCCGTCGCCGTCATCACCAACGTCGTCATCGAACAGGGGATCGTCCCCCCCGGCCGAGGACAGGAGCGAACGGAGGGAGGGACTCTTGTGCGGCGGTGGCGACGGCGGCGGCCCCCCCCCCGACGCTCGACCGCGCGCGCCCCGGCGCGGCGGGTCGACGCTCGGCGGCGCGATCCCCGCGACGGGGAACAACGGCACCGTCGCGACGGCGGCGGCGGCGGCGGAGCTCTCGGATCCGCGGTGGTGGCGGCGGTGGAGGATCAGGCGGGAACGGTATCGGCGGTATTGCTCGTCCACCCCCACCCCCCCGTAGTACGACGACGATGGGGGCTGCCACGCGTGGTGGAATCGGAAGGACCTGCCCAGAGCCCCCAGCCTCCGCGATCGCGCGGTGTCCGTTGCCGTCGTCGTCGTCGTCATCGTCATCGTCGTCGTCGTCGTTGTCGTCGTCGTCGTCGTCGTCGTCGCATTTGTCCGGGTGATGCTTCGGCGGTGAAATTCGTCGTCTTGTTCCTCCCGTTGCTGCGAGCCGCCGATATCCGCCGCCACAGTCATTGTCGTTTCTTCGTTACTCATTCGTCCTCGTTGAGACCTGCGCCGCCTCAGATTCATCTGGTACAAAAGCTACGTAGGAATTAGTGGATCCGCGAGCAGTTTTTGCCAACGAGCAGTTTTTGCCACCTGGCCGCCACTCATTCTTGTACGTGGGCGTAAGCTCGTACTAAGAGCTAACGCAATAATGCACTCTACGGCTACATACCTGCGATTTTTGATTTTTGAGTATGTATCGTATGTTTTCTGATTGTATGTTGTTTATGCCAGCAAACAGCACATCCAAAACCGAACAACCTACTTATTAAATAATGACACTGCCACCATGGTAACGGTAACATCCTGTCGGCCGCTGCTCATACATCTTCCGCCGATTCTCATTTTCGCGGCATGTCGCTGGGCCTCGTCGCCATCCCCGACGACGACGACGACGACGGCGACGGCGATGGCGTTCCATCGCTCCTCGCCGTCGTTCGCTCCTCCCTCCTCCCACCGTCGTCGTACCCCCGCACCCGGCCTCCGCCGCCGCGGACGGCGCCCCCGACCGCCGCCGGCGTCGCCATCGTCGCCAATGCCAAAGTCGGAACGGCGGCGGGATCGTATTGACGGAGGAGGATTGGGAGACATCGGTGGCGGCGGCGGCGGCGGAGGAGGAGGAGGATGCGACGCCGACGACGCCGCCGTTCGCGTGTTCCTGCGCTTCTCCCCGCTGATAGGGGGTCCGTCGTTCCTACCCCTGCACGTCGAGGTGATATTCGCGCTGTTGTTGGAGAAGGAGAAGGACGTCCACGATGCCGATGCCGATGCCGAAGGCGAGACGGAGGATGAGGAGGAGGAGGAGGAGGAGGAGGAGGAACCGGACGCGATGATGATGGACGCGATACACGTCGCGTGGGACGACGTCGGTTTCCCGTCGTCGTCGTCGTCGTACGACGGCGCGCCCGCCCCCCCCCATTCGGAGCGCGGAATATCGGCTCTCCACCGATTCGACTTCCTCCCGTCGGGAGACCCGGCCGATCCCGCGACGCTGCGCCGACTCCTGACCCTCGGGGGCGTGCCCGGGAGGGTGCGGCATCGGATACACCACCGCGGCCGCCGCGGGGGGTGGGGCGGGGCGGCGATGCGCGTCCCCGAAGATGATCACCACCCCCACGACGACGACGACGACGGTGGGAGCGCGGAGAGGAGGAGGAGGAGGGGGTCCCACGGGGAGGAGGGGCGGGAGAAGCGGGAGGAGCGCGGGGGCGGCGGTGGCCTCTCGATACTCGTACCGGTCGGGTCCGTGGTATCCCCCCGTCGTCGGTCGTCCGATGGCAGCAACGGCGGCGGCGGCGACGACGACGACGACGATGGGAGGGGGGGGAGGACGACATTGACGAACAAAGACGCGAACGCGAACGAAGTCGTCGATGCGGCCGAGAAATTCAACGACGAACGCGGCGGGGGGTCGTCGTCGTTCGACGAGCTTCGCGTATTCGGCGGCAAGAATTGCCTGTCGTTCGCGCTCGATTTGCTCTCGCACGTGGATTCCGAGTTCGGCATACGCTCGTGCGGTACGGCGACGACGTTCCCGCCGAGGATACGTTGGACGTGAGGGGGCCGTGCATGGCGGTGGCGGGGACGCGTTCGCTCGTCGTTCCGGCCGGATCATCGCCCGGGCGGATTCGGGGGTGGGAAATAATTCGGCCAAATATTCGGAAATGCGAGAATGAGAATGCAGGCAGACGGGGCGCCGTCGTCCCCGCCGGAAGAAGCCGAGGCTGGGCATTCTGACCTCTGGCGTCAAAATTCGCTGAATGAGACGATACTAATGGGGGGGGGGGGGAGAAGAGCGGGTGCAATGCGAACCATGCTGTTCGATAGGCGATCGGTTGAGCTTGGGCACATGGGGAGTGAGCTTGTTGCCTTGCTTCTGAGTGTTTGTTTACGTTTGATGAGAAAATACTCTTTGCAACGTTAGAAGCTGCATGACGAGTTGTCTTTATGCCATTGTGGTGTTTTAGCTGATCACTGGCCCAAGAGCACTTTTACGTGAAATCCGCACATTGCCCTACAGAGTCCGCCAAGGAATCGCTCTTTTTTGGCCACAATTCTTGACTTGCTAGATGCAGTGCTTAACCACACAAAAATAATGACAACAACACATGTATTTCAATGTAATTTACCACCATCCAGTAACCCATCATCTCCCTTACCACTTTCCTGATTAATTTACCCCCACCTCATTTAACAGCTGCATTACTTAGTGCTCAAACTAGATAATAACAAATCACACTAAGATTTGACGATTTTCTTGTTTCATCGGAACTGTTTATGGTGTGTGGCCGGGCAAAAGTGCAGCGCACACCGATGCAATATCTCGTCAAAGATTGCCTCTTCTTTCTGCTAAACCATTGGGTGCAGGACCATATCACTAATCCAAAGGTGACAATTTCGTGCAATTTGTTGCGCTTCCTTATCATGGTCGAGAACCCATTGGATCTTGCCTTCCATGTCTGTAAAGCTTGAAGGATCGATGGAAATTACAGTTGTTTTGCCATGAAAACCACCCAGTTTGAGTAAAGGGCCCATTTGAGGCCAGAGCTAACATCAGTTTCTTCCAGCATGATCAACCTCTTGAACACAATCATACCCTCGAGGGACATGTTTTTTTTGCATTCAAGCTAATCCGTTCTGCCTCATTTTCAATGATAGGAGGGAGCAAGTGATGTGCATTGTACATGGTAAATTGAGTAAGCTTGGCATCCACCAGGGTAGCATTATGATACACTAACAAAATCCAACACCACAGCTTTCCACTTCAGTCATGTTTCAAATTTGACGATTTGTGTCCATACTACATACTACACCCTCTGTGTAACACTCCACAAAAGATTGCTCCATCAATTTTCTCTTCCCAAGGCAAATCTCGGATTTTTCCCAAAGTGCCATTCCACATTCAATTTGAATATAATCACAGGTGCCACTGATTGCTGCGCCTGTCCGCATTGCTCTGATGTCAACTCTTCTAGCCCACTGTTTGAAAGACTCTTTTGACCTCAGTTGGTGACCCCCAATTTAGTGCGGGACCAAATAAAAATGAGCGAAATTCTCTCGTTTGACCTCATAGTACAATAAGTTGGCTGAATACATCATAGAGTACGATACAATACACGCTAGCTTCGTGTTTCGTGCGTCACTCTTCCCGCTCTTTTTTTGCTGCACGGCCATCGGCATGGTGCGCAGTGCATGCGCCTCTCTCGCTCCCACAACCGTCGTTCTCCCACCTCCCGCCGACGACGGACGACGAGGCCGGCGGCGCGACATCCGAAGAACTTCATGGCTCCGCGACGCCTCATGCTCCTCCTCCTGTCAGCCGCCGCCACCCGCCGCGCGGCGGTGGTCGTCCGCGGCCGCCCGTCGTTCCTCGTCTCGGCCTTCTCGTCGTCGTCGTCGTCGTCGTCGTCGTCGCGGCGACGGCGGCCGGCGGCCCCGGGCACCGCTCGTCCCATGTCTGCGGACGCCGCGTCCTCCCCCGCCTCCGCCGCCGGGGAAAAGACCGAGGAGGAGCAGGCCGCAATCAAGGCCGCCAGGGAGGCGAGGAAGTGAGTTTTGCGTGTGTGTGTGTGTGTGTGTTTACCCAGCCGCGATTATATTTTCGATCATCGCCGTCGACTAACAAACGTCGCGTGCAACCCCGTCCGCATGGAATCGCGCGATTGCCGATTCCGCCCCTGATGATGCGCAATCGACACGAAAAGGGCCGAGAACGAGCGGAAGAACGCCGAGAAGGCCGCCAAGAGGGCGGCCCAGGCGGCGGCCGAGGAGGCGTCCAGCCGAATCGACGATGTGACCTACCTCTCCGTCTCGGAACAGGAGAACTACGCAACCATGGGGGACATGGCCACCGTCATGTCGCGGAGCCGGTCCGGTCGGAATTTCGTCAGCGTGGGCGACGTAGGAGGGTCAGAGGACGCGAGGCACGGTCCCGGGTCGAGGGTGTGGCTCCGCGGCCGCGTCAATTCCATACGCGTCAAGGGCGGCTCCTCCTTCCTCGTGCTGCGCCAGAACTCGTTCGATACCGTCCAGGCGTGCTTCTTCAAGGACAAGGAGGACCCGGACCGGTCGGCGAGGATGATTAAGTACCTGAAATCGCTAACGACGGAGAGCGTCGTCGACCTCGAGGGGACGGTCGCGAGGGCGGAAGTGCGCAGCTGCACCGTCCAGGACGCGGAGATCGTCATCGAGCGCGTGCACTCGGTGTCGAGGGCGGACGCCATGCTCCCGTTCCTAGTGGAGGACGCCGCGCGGAGCGAGAAAGAGGTGGAGGAGAGCCAGGGAACCGACCGGCCGTTCCCGCGGCTCGGCCAGGAGCTGCGTCTCGACAACCGCTGGCTCGACCTGCGCGCGCCGGCGAACAACGCGATCATGAGGGTGCAGTCGGCGGTGTGCCAGCTCTTCCGGGAGTCGCTCTACTCTCAGGGGTTCGTGGAGATACACACGCCGAAGATCATCGCAGGCGAGAGCGAGAGCGGGGCGGGCGTCTTCACCACGGACTACTTCGGCACGACCGCGTGCCTCGCCCAGTCCCCCCAGCTCTACAAGCAGATGGCGATATCGTCCGACCTCGACCGCGTCTTCGAGATCGGACCGGTTTTCCGGGCGGAGAACTCGAACACCCGCCGTCACCTGTGCGAGTTCACGGGACTCGACCTCGAGATGGCGATAAACGAGCATTACATGGAGACCCTTGAGGTTGTGCACATCATGTTCAAGCACATATTCGAGAACCTCGAATCCCGGTGGGCGCGGGAGCTCGCGGTGATTCGGACGCAGTACGATTCCGAGCCGGTGGCGTTCACGGACGAGCCGTGCGTGGTCCACTGGCCGGAGGCGATGGACGTATTGCGTGGGCGCGGGTTCGACGTGGGGGACGGCCTGAACGACCTCACGGGGGCGCAGGAGCTCGCGCTGGGGGAGGCCGTCAAAGAGAAGTACGGCACAGATTTCTTCATGCTCGACAAGTACCCCTCGAACATACGTCCGTTCTACACCATGCCGGATCCCGCCGACGATCGCTTTTCCAACTCGTACGATATGTTCATTCGCGGACAGGGTGAGAATACGAAATTACACATCCCTTGATGAATTTTTATTTGTGAATCTAATTACTCCACGGTATTACTTATTCTATTCGCTTTGATTTTCGACAAACATTGAAAAAGAAATCTGTTCCGGAGCGCAACGATGCCACGATCCTGAATTGGTGACGAAAATCATCGAAAGTAAGGGGATCGAAATCGGCGACGGTCTGAGGACGTACATCGAATCGTTCAGGCACGGGGTGAGCCCCCACGCGGGCGCGGGAATCGGGCTGGAGCGTGTGGTGTTCCTGTATCTGGGCCTTGATAATGTCAGGAAGGCATCGATGTTCCCGAGAGACCCAAATCGATGCATACCGTAGGTGTAATATGACGAAATTCCCGGCATTCTCTGTTCAAGCTGTCATCCTCTAGATTTTTGTCCGTCAACAGATCTTAAACCGCATCCTTATTAATCGAATAGAGTAGTTGTTAGTTCATTGAATGAAATGCATGCCCAAAAAAATCAGTAGCAATATTGCTCTTGAGCCATCCACATGTTCTTAGGTTTGGACAAAATATATCCAATTGTTGTTAGAGGCTAATTAGTTGGAGCCCCGAAGTTTTCAGCAAACTACACTACACTAGTGTTGCAATCCTTTTTGTTGTAACGGGATGCATTTGCGTAACAAAGCTAGTCCTTTTTGTCTAACTTCCATGGTGTGTATCTCCATAACTATCAAGTATTAGATTATGGTTTGATATGCAAAAATAACCCCAAATGGGGTCTAGTTTTAAATTAGCATTGGGTCCACATGGCCATCTCATTCGTCATTCAGGTGGTTTTTCTGTCATAAAGAAGTGAACATAAATGATTTTGCACCCAATTAGTTTTTTTTTCGGATTGTCATGTTTGTGCTCATTTCCCCCCACCCCCCACTCTCTTCTTTTGCCCAATCGTCCTCAGTATCAGTATTGTCATTCTTTGCAATGCCGAAGGTCGACCCGAGGAACAAGGTAGGTGCAATCGTCCACGCCGTCTCAAACATAATTATGAGCGACCATACCATGAAGAACATCTACGGCAATGTTAACTATGCCAAGACGTTCCTTCAGGGCACCGTCATGAATGTCTTTGACGAACGCGTCAGGGGGGAATAATGCCGTCTGGAAGTTGACGGTCGACTTCGTGATGCCCTCCGACAAACCTGCACTTGGAGTTGAATTGATGAGGGTCAACGTCCATCGACAGCATTGCACCCTCGGGCTGGTTCCGACCGATGAACTCAATCAACTTGCCCGCACTGGCACCATTTCCAATTGCCTTTGCATCTCCGTCGCCGCGTTGTTGTCCTGCAGTCCCCTTGCCGTCACCTTGCCCCCCCTTTTCCCGCCAACATCATCATCGTGACCACCGTCGCTGCTCAACAAGGATGGAGACCGCGACGGTGATCGCCATCGGCATCGTGGTCGTCGTTATCCCTGTCCGTGCTGCTGCCACCACCGATGCTTTACTTACAGCCGCCAACTCCGCCGCCGCTGTCCGGGCGCATTGCCATTGCAGCCGCGTCGGGGGCCACGTTGGCGGCGTAGCTGTCAACAACAACGCCGTCCCATCAGACGCTCTGGCGGCACCGCTGCTCCCACCATCGGGCGCAAAAGACCCGATGGCCATGGCAACAATGAAGACTCGCGACAGTACTGCGTCGGCGGTGGCGGCGACAGAGGAGGAGGAGTACAACAGATGGGAGGGCACCAACCCCGACACTGCCAGGACAATACCTTTTTCTACCTGGTGCCTGGCAGACGAGATCCTCCTCCGCTCGATCACCCCAATGGCGGTAGACGGTAGCGGCGGCGGCGAGGAGTCGGGCAACCATGACGACGTCAATGCCCGCAATCAACGTTGATGCATTGTTCATTGGGCGGAAGGAGTGGGGGGGGGTGACGAAGACAGCGGCGTCATGACAGAAGACAATGCCGGCGCGGAAGTGAGGGAGTTCACATGAATTTCATGGAGGTCGCGCTCAGCTGACTTTGGGAGGAGCATTTTGGCAGGAGGACGACAACGGCAAAGACGTTGGAGACAAGTAGGGACAACAAGCATGAAGAAGACATTGTGCCACGGTCAATGTTCGAGACGCTCTGCAAGGGGGTGCATCAGGAGATGCTTTGTGGCCATCGTTGCTGCTGGTTGCCACTGGAAGAAGAGGCTCGCCCCGCGTGGTCGTCGTCATTGTCATTGTCCGTCGGCACTTCTCTGTGGGACATGGTGAGGACGATGAACAACAGAATGAGGGATACATTTGTGATGACAATAACAATGACTACATACAACAACAAAACGTGCACAATCATATAACATAGTATAATAAAAATCACATCAAATGTCTACTCACCTCGCATTGCAGAAGCGGCACCACAGCACACTATTCCATGGAATATCGACATGATATTCACGGATTAGATGTGTCAAGGTGAGGGGAGAATGTCCCAAGTGGTCGACAAGGACTGCACCACCATGCCAACCCCCTAGCTAGCATTAAGGCTGTGATTTCTTTAGCCCGAATACGAATACACAAATACACAAAAGACGGTTTTTCCTCTCTGCGAAGGAAAAAAAGGTTCACAGAGATGCAAAACCATCTTTTGTGTATTTGTTTTGTTCGAAAAGTGATTTCTTTTGATGAATTCACAGATACACATTACAAAATGATTAGAAGCCTATTCGTAAATTCGTAAAATTCTATTTGTGGCACAAATACAAGTTACGCGTGGAACTTTTGTTTGCGCACAAATAGAATTTTACGAATACACAAATAGATTTTTTAGTGTCGACGTGGAGCATTACTCTCGCACAACCTTGTCGAGGTGGAGCATTACTCTCACACGACCTTCATTTCATTATCCCCCCCCCCCTCAAGTGCGAAGTTGTCAGATAGGTTACACTTTTGCTGGCGCATCATTGCTGGAGAATGGCATCTCCCCGTCTTGACGACGATTCCTTCTCTGTTGACTTTTTGTCGGAGTTACTATCCGTGTTTGACTTCGGCGGACGATTTGAGCTAACGGGTGGTTCGTTGTTTACTTTCGATTCCTACGAAAATGAATACGACGATGCCCCCTTTTCGTTCTCTGTCGAGAGTTACATGGGGGTGTGCAATCGAAATCGTCGTAGCCGTAAGAAGCGTCGTCCAAACCACCAGTTTCGCAAAAAGAGTGTCAAAAAGTCCTGTTGGTATCGTGAATTTTTAAGACCGGGGATCACCCGCGATCTGACGCATGAGCTCTCTACTTCGGATAGGTTTGGGGAATTTCGCAACTGGTTCCGAATGCCGCTATCGAAGATCGAAGAACTGACAGATATCTTCATCAACCGTGAGTATATTAAACCTGCACGATCGTTAATGTACAGAGCTGAGTTCCGTGAGCGGTCGGAGCTCTTCATCATGACTGCCCTCTACCGCTTGGGGACTGGAGCATCATTTCGAACCTGTCGGGCGTTGTGTAACATTTCTACATCAGAAGTTTGCTTGTTCTTTGACACTTTCCTTCATGCCATGCATGAGATGCGTGCAGAGTTCATATTTATGCCGGCAAACATAACGGAGTTGCAAAGGATGTCCAAATACTACGAGGAAAGTGGGTTACCAGGCTGTTGTGGATCAATGGATGTAGTTCATGTGAAGTGGTCTTCTTGTCCAACTGGCGATCATAATCACGCCAAGGGTAGGGGGGGGTATCCCAGTCTTGCGTTTCAGTGTGTTACCGATTTCGATCGCAGGATATTGGCCGTCTAGTACGGTCCACAGTTTGGTACCAGAAATGACAAGGAAATTGTTAAGGACGATCCTAACGTTCATTTTGTTCGAACGGGATGGTCTAAAGATGTCCTGTGGAATTATTACACTGCAGAAGGCAGAGTGCTGCAGCAGGATTGCGGTGCATATTTAATCTGTGACAACGGCTACCTTCGCTGGCCCACGTCGATTTGTCCCTACGCCGGTTGTGAGAATTCTACTCTTGAAGAATTTTTCTCGATAAATTTAGAGAGCGTAAGAAAAGACGTTGAGTGTACGTTTGGTATTCTGAAGAAACGGTGGCAGGTATTGAATGATGGGTTAGAGTTCGATTATCGTGATATCAACAAATGCGAGAGGATTTTCAATGCATGTTGCTGCGTGAATAACCTCATGCTTGACCAGATGGAGAGGAATCCTGTTCGCGTCGGCCGTGGTGCTCCGATTGGAACAGATGGTATTTGGTTGGATGGCAACACGGTTGCAACTGAAGCAACAGATGTTATGTGGTCATTGCAGTTTGCGAAGAGACGCTCGATGTTGGCAAAGCATCTCCTCATTCTACGTAAAAAGGGACCCATTGATGTGAACATATTCGGACCAAAGAAATCACAGCCTTAATGTTTAAACTTAGGTATAATTTGATGTGAACTAAAAAATATTAATGTTTCTACTTAAGTTAATGATGCCCCCCCACCCATATTCGTCCCCTCTATTCATTGTTGTCATTGTCCTCTGAACGCGCAGAAAAAGGCATCCCTTTCTTGTTCATCCTGCCGGTCATCTTGCTAATCAAACTCACCAACAATTCATTGTAAGCTTTCTCACCATGAACTGACTTGTAAACATCTGCATTCTCCTTTAATTTTTAATCTGAGTACTGATTGTGTCGACCATAATCTTCTCCGCGTGGGCCTGCATGCTGCTCAATCATGCTTTTTTGAGCTGGTGATCAACGTCTCCATATTTCTCAACAGGCCTATCTGACTTGG
>JALLOS010000087.1:0-17964 GCA_036939435.1 Stephanodiscus minutulus
AACACGCTCGGTAGACCTAATATAGATACTCTTTCATGAGAGTCATAGTGCCACTATCGGACTTGAATGAGAGCTGGAAATCATCGCAAAGCAACTGCCGGGTATCTTAGATACTACTTTTATTTTTACAGTGAAGTTTATCGTTGGCTTCCCATTTCGGAAGCAACAGCTTTCCAACAAGGATGAAATCACTCTCATAATATTGTGATTTCTCATCAACCCATCTCACCACCTTCAAAAATGAAAAACGAATGTCAAAGCAACAGTCGCTCCGTGTGGGAGTTCATGGGATGCACCGAGAGAGATCCCATGGGCGAGTTCACCGGATGCACAGAGAGAGTCGATCCTATGGATATGGACCCAATACGCACCAGGTCGCAACCTGAACCACTTCGTCACAATGATCCTCGTGCCGGGCCGGATGAACTTCTTGAGGAATGGCCACGTCACATGTCAGACTGCCTCGCGAACAGTCAGGATTGGCTAAGCATGCACAAGACACTGCGGCAGCGAGTCACCATATCAGAACGCTCAACCATGCAACTGTACCACCTCGACTCAGCCTACGCTCAGATCAAGTCCTACTCCAAGGATGACTGCCAGCGCTTTTCTATGGATTCTCTGAAGGAGGCTGTAAGGATCAAGAATCTCGTGGTCTCCTCGACTCCGATCGGCGCGTCTGCCAAGGAGTCCTTCAAGAACTTACTCAAGAATGATGTGATATTGCCCGAGGAGATTCGAGGCATTGAGCATCTACTTCTATACAAGTCGAGGTCCAAGTTGCTGCAAGAGCGTCGGGATCATGCCAGGGCTGTCCTTTTGATGCAGCATCGAATGGAGACGTCGGCAAGAGATCCAGTGAAACAAGGGAAGGTGCAGGGTGACATCGTGGAAGCATTGGCATCATTCAGCGCATCGAGGTCCTCAAGATCCGCGAAACATGCCAGAATTCGTGCACTAGGGCCGCTTGATTGAGGTATTTTGACTGAGAGCAGATCACGGATATCGGAGGAGACATTTAAGTCGGTGTTGATATTACATTTTTGGTAGCGTTATTGTTAGATGTGTTTTCTCGTATTACTCTCTGCTCGGCACAATTTTCTGTGCAAATCTTGTTATCCATCATTTTTCTCTCGCAGCTGTCACCAAGACCAGAGACAAAAGCCGTCCGAGCGGCATGTGACGAACCTCACCATCTCAATGTTACCGCACATCCCCTCCACCACCCTTCGCGCCGGTGCGTCCAATTCCTAACCCCTTCCGCGGAGAGTTCCACCGCGAAGCTCTCCTCCTACTTAGTTTGACGCAGGGTACGTCTTGATGAGCAGAGTAGACCGACGGATTGCGGCATCGGCGATGAAATGGAGCGTCGATTCGATCTGCGTCAGACACTCCCCGACGCTCTTCCTAGTATGACGCCCAATCGACAGCAGCCCCAAGAGATACAATCCGAAAATGATAATTTGAGGAGCCACAATCAAGCGAGATATTTTTTTGGAGAGCTAGAAGTGGACGAACATGAATGTTTGGCCGCGTCATTGCCGTGGTATATTCCCGGTCTTCTAAGTTTGGGCACAAGTGTACGCGCACACGAAGTTAATGATGATTGTGTTCTAATATCGAGGATTGATTATCAATAGAGTTATTTCTGGATAGAGTTACCCAGCCTGGGAGACTCTTCTAGAATTAGGGAGACAACCGTGAATGAGACGCACACTTTTATCTCCTTAGCAGATCAACTACTTGATTTCTCTTTGCAGACGATAGCAACGAACTCTTGCATTATCCACTTGATTTCTATTAACGTGAGATAGCAACAAAAACAGTCCACTGTAGCATTTTTCAAGGATTATCGGACTCGGTTTACCAATGCTCAAAGGCATCGTCCATTTCATCATCATCAACTGAATCATCACCATCCAACTCTAGAAGCTCATGTAGCATCATCTCTTCAAATATCAATGATGGATGTGCCTCCGTCGACAAGCGACTCGTTCGTCGCACGATAGACTCTCGTCGTCTTGTATCTTCGTGTACATCTTGGTACAGAGCGTCTCGTCGCGACCTGAAATCTGCGGGGAGAGACGATCGACGGGATGTTGATGACTTGATGGCATCGACGTCGTTGCTTTCATCAAACAGGTAGGATTTGCGTCTAATGGAGGGTATGGAGTAATACAGGAACGGATCCTCTGTCTTGAGCTTGCATAGGTCCTGGTCAGTGAGTGAACGAATGTCAATTTCTTTCCTGTCGATTTCTTCATCGTCAGGAACCAGAACAATAACGTTCCAC
Source organism: Stephanodiscus minutulus (assembly GCA_036939435.1). Classification (NCBI taxonomy): domain Eukaryota; phylum Bacillariophyta; class Thalassiosirophyceae; order Thalassiosirales; family Thalassiosiraceae; genus Stephanodiscus; species Stephanodiscus minutulus. The sequence goes on from JALLOS010000087.1 coordinate 2,294, forward strand.
TCCAACTGTTCTCCCTCTTCTTCTTCTTCTTCTTCCTCCTTCTTCGTGATTCGTGACGCGCCAGGGCCACTTCTACCGCCTCTGCTGCTGGCACGATGGGTATCAATATTCGGGCAGCTTCGTCGGCTTGTGGTCACACGTACCGGGTTTACAGTGCCTGAAAGGACGCCAAGCAATGCCTCTTTTACGGATGAAAACACTTGCGGCATGGTTTAAGGGAAGAGTAGGTCTGTGAGTGTGTGAAGGGGGGAAAAGTGTCAAAAGCGTTTCAATGATTATTATTTTATGATCAACTCCCACGCAGTCTATCTCAGTCTACTATGCACTATTGTCAACAAAATAATTCGGTCGCGCGAAATTTACCTATGTTTATGTCGAGTGAAAAGACAGTCAGGCAGTCTCGGAAGTGAGATGCTAGTCTTCATGAGAAGTCATTCGACCGGAGTATTATTTAGGACTGAGCTGTCGTTTCCCACATTTTTTAACCTGGAAGAAACACGTTCGGAACTTTTTTGGGTTGAACAGCTCAGTAGGTACTTAAAGTTCTGTCGTTTCCCACATTTAACCTGCAGCATAGAGTTATTAAGACTGCTTTTTTCCTCCAAACATGACAAAGAAATTTCTGGCGGGAGCGAAAAAAAAAAACTGGACAGACCGTAGCATTGTAAAAGTGAAAAAAGACTGTTTTTTTCCATAATATTGTTGTAAAGAGGAGGATTTGGTGGGAGCAAGAAACGGACGAGAAATCGCAGGAAATTCTCATCGACGAAAATTGACACAATGCCAGTGAGTTGTGAAGTGTTAATTGGTATTCCAATTTGAGGCAATACTGCGATGAATTACTTTGTATTGATGATGCTGAATGTGTCGAAACAAAGGAGCAGTGACAAAAACATCGTGTCACATCAAATTGGAGTTGGGACGCATTAGCGATAGAAAATAACCTACAAAAAAGGGCATACCAATTGGTATGTTGTTTTCGGAGTTACAAAGAAATGGCGAAGTCTAAAGCGAAAAATAGGGAGTTTTCCACGTGGGAATAGGTAAAATTCAATACCGGAAAACATACAATTTCACTCATGGGACACATATTCGACCCCTTAAATTTTACACAAAATTAATTAAAGTCATCTTATCGCTTGAGGGAAGGGAATAGCAAAAAGAACGTGTGTTGTGTCTCCTACGGATGTAGAAGATACCTCACGGAGACACACCATAGAATTATCCACATCACGCCGAAATCTAAAGACTTGCATGGTGCAGCTGATTCTCTGCTCTTATTTTCTTGACGACATTGATATATCACAGTAAGTGCACAAATTCTTCGGCATCACGGTGCGCTTTATTCCGTGGGCAGGTGTGTCGCTTTGCAATTGGCCCTGCGGTATCCTATGCCATCGGCATCCCGCATGGCCTCAGGTCGCCGTGTATAAAGTTTATGTGATTGATTGAAAACACATGTAATTATGCGTCGACGATTCTGTAGAGAATAATAAATAGGAATGATTGGAAGTGGCATGAGCGCTTTTCGAAGCGGCGGGTTGTAGCGATCCCTTCTCCTGAATCCGGTGAAATATCACATTCCCAACAACTGCGAGACAATATTCATTGGTTTTCGATTATTTTTTGTCCAAACCATTACCCCTGCAGCTCCACTTCTACAATCCGATCCAACAAGTATGGTATCCTCCACATTCAAATCGACCATTGCCGCTACGTTATTCCTTGCATTACCAACGGTCGCTCAGATTGCGAATTGGGATATTTTTTACCAGTCCCTTGATGCCGACTTTCAAAAGGCCTCCACGGCCGATGAAATCAGATTGAATTACCGCATTGGTATGGGACGTGATGTCAACGTAACGCTATTCCGGAAAGGTTGCACCGGTGCTGTCACTGGCACGACCTTCGCTCCCTCCATCAGACGTACGAATGGGGTCACCTCCAGTCACGATGGACTCAAGGTCATAATCGAGTTGGATAAGTCGACCATCACGTCGAGCAACATCTGGGATAACAAAGATATTCAGTTCTGCGCGAGAATTCAACTTCTGTCGGACGGCGAAGTCATCAACGAAGAGTGAGTTTGGCTTCGTTTCGATCACCATCTTCTCCACGCAGCTATCTCATGCTTTACTCTCTCTTTCAGTAAGCGCGATATTGATATTTCTATCGATTTATTCGTTTCATTTGACATTGCTAATGTGAACATGGAGACTGTACACATGACGAGCGCTAGTACTAATCTACGATCCAACAATGATACCATCAAGTACAAGAAAGCAAAGGTCAAAATGGCAGGAATCGCATCAGCAGCATTAATTGCAGGAAGCATAATGTGTGCCAGCTTCAAATATGTTTTTCAGTTCGGAGCGCACCCGCAGCCAGAAAGGTCACGTGGGCTATTTGGCGTTTCAAGAAATGCCAACGAGGATGATGGTGAACTGTACAATTTAACCCTCGAGAGAAACAAAAGACTGAGTAGGGTGGCGCGAATCCTAGAGGACGTTGCTGCGCGAAGGGATGACTCATCCCTGCGCCAGCTTGCGGGCTTGATGCGTGCTGCTATGCTGGACGACTCTTTTTCGTCGGCAACTGAAGCGACGAAGACCATTGTTTGAACTGGAGCAACCGCCATCCTTATTATGCACTTTTTCTAAGCATGCATTCTTCTCTGATTCGGGACCCTACACAATAAACAGATTATGCTTCTTCTTTTCCTCTCTGGGGAGCGTGAGAAAAAGTGTGGCGGATTGGGAAATAGGAGAAAGCTGTTTCATAATTGAGTCCTGCTACCAATGTCCTATCAATCTGGTCAGAACAGGATGCCTCGTATGTATCGCACAGATGATGACGCAAAGGAAATAAGCAGCATAATAACACGTACGGGTGGCAGTATTTTTTTTAATTAAACAGATCCATTCATAATCAATAAGTGTCTTTGCTACCTCTCCAATTTCCGTATAAACGTGGTAAGCTACTTCGGCAAAACGTTCATCTTCCGGTCCCACATCGAAATGATCAATTATCGTACCGCACAGTGTCGTGAGTGTCTTGCCAATTATAGAACGTTCCTCCTCTTTGAGGTACCTTAGACGGGACCCACCCCATCTCCATTGCAATTTGTCTCGTAAAAGTCGGTCTTTTCAACGGCCTTAGACTTGCTGCCAAGGGTGAGGTCGTCGTACAAACATTGACCCTTGCCATTGCTCTCGTAAATGTAATCGATGCCGCGGAACATTGTTCAGTTGGTGAATACCTTGTCGACGTCCTGGACGCAGGCCTCGGCGCAGTCGGCGAAGGTCGTAATGAAGATCATCATAGTCGATGCGAGAGCCGTACGTTCCATTCCACTCGGAAAGTGAACTTCGAGCCGTCGCGCTCGACAGTGACCTCGTCATCGAAAAGATCACAGTTGTGCAAATGCCTGGTAGATGGACGTCTTGATAGGTTTCCTCGTCAGTTTCCTCGTCAGCTTCCTGTTTGGCTTCTTACATGGCTCATCCGGCTCCACAACGCTGCTGTTTGGAGTCCAATCCCCCCATTTCGTTTCATTTCACACTTCCGATATGCGATTGCTGAACAGGTACACACCTCGACGCTGTAAGCTCCCGCCCTATCCCTCAACAGCCCCGCCTCCCTCTCCGCGAACTCGTCGCACCTCGCTCGCATTCTTTTGTGTAGGACCTCCTTCAGTTTGTAATACTGCTCACCGTGTGATGCTGCCGAATGGTGGCATGAGGTCACCATTTGGGCGCCTTGTTGGTTGATTGCCGCACCCTTCTTGGCTGCAGCGCTTCACTATCGCCCCATGCTTGATCTCCATTGTCACGTCATTCATCCGTTCCGCGTTGTTGCACGGAAGGCAGAATGTGTTCTCGTCATTGAAAGTAGTGTTGGCCATGTTGGTTTTCGTGGAGAGTAAGAGAGTTGGCTGGCAAAAGGTGTGTTCTCGTGGTTGTTGGTTTATGACAACAACAACAGTGGGATGACAGTGTGTTTCTTGCCGACCATTACCATACTGCTTATCATCGTGATCGCCCCATGCTTGATACAGACTCCGCTAAAAACGGCCCAGTGATGCTGTAGAGGCCTTGTTAAAACGGCCCGGTAGGTGGTTAGGTGGGTGGGTAGGTAAGCAGGTCAGTGTGTGGGTAGGTAAGTAGGCGTTGTCAGGGGTTTGGCAGGTCTTACTATATGACTACTTTTTGTAACGTTGCGGTCAGTGTATTCTAATTTTGCGTTTACACTTTCTTCATTTAAGATCATTTTATTCTAGAAGCCAAAGGGCCGCGTACCATCTAGACCTGAACAATACTCGGTTGGGCGGTCAAAAGATTGAACAGAATCTCCAACGATTCAAGATCGTCGCTGAAAGTATCGTCCCTGATTGCAATCTCCGTTGTCTCATCGTGGGAATCGTTGACTTCGCTATCCGATGAAGCCTTGTTTGGCGTACAGCTCCTGAGCGCGGATATATGGAACGGAAGCAAACGATTCGAATCTTCAGACAATCCCACGGAAGGATCAGCATCAAAAATGGCTCGGACGCCTCCTTCCCCCCAAGTTTTGTTGGTGGCACAAGCTAAGTGCAATGGATACTTCCTATCCCCATCAGGAATAGACGCTGAATTTTCAGCAAGGCTGATAATGTGCTCAATCAACTCGCGTCCAGCGGAATGACTAGCTGCGGCTGCATGCAGGACCGTCCAGCGACGAGGACTTCCCTCCGGAGCAGAAATTGCAGGCGTGTAGGCCGTGTAGATGGAATCGATGCCACGGTCCCATGTTGTGCGTCCTGAGTCGACGGCGAGGTGGAGAGGCAACCTTCCTACCCCATCCATGATAGACGATGCGCGAGGATTGGCAACAACGAGATTCATGATTAAAGATGGGCGAGCGTCAGGGCTAGAAGCTGCCATGTGCAAAGGGAGCTGATTGGATGTTGAGGGACCTGCGCGTGTTTGTGCTGCTGCGGGGTGTGCTGTGAGGATGGACGTGACATCGGGGGTCCATTCCTCAGCTCTTTCTGCTATGTAATGAAGTGGAAGCCGGCCAGAATTATCTGGCATGGAGGCAGCTATCATATTTGCCTCGACCAAATTTTGAATGACAGATTCGTTCGCCTCCGCTGCTACACCAGCAACAGGACCTCCGGCGTTTTGAGCCTGTAGAGGTGGCGGCCTTGCAGGAGAACAGTGCTTGTATTGACCAACGGAGGAAGCAACGCAATGAAGTGGAGTTCTTCCAGTACCATCTCTGGCGGTGGATGCTTCAGTGTATGCTTCGTAAATATCTTTTGGACCGGAACTAGCCCATTGCATTTTCTGAACATTCTGGCAAATCAGGTGGAGGGGTAGACTCCCGTAGCCATCCACATGGCGTGCAGCATGCGGGTTCAGCTTAAGTAGAAGCTTGATGACATTTCGTCCTTCCCTCCCAGAAAGTGGAGACATAGCGGCAAAGTGAAGGGCCGTCCTATTGGTCAATTGATTAGACTGAGTATTGGGAAAGGGATTCACATCATCACCTGCTCTAAACAGGTCATTCTCGCTAAACAGGTCATTCACGTCGACTTCTAGAGCCTCGTCAGGGTGAAGAGCTCTCGCCAGTAAGAGTAATTTGGGGTGGCACTTGATCGCGCATGTTGCATGAAAAACTCTCCATTTTCTTCGTGGAGAAGGTAGTTCTGAGCTGGGCTTGGAATCTTCGTCCAATTTTTCCTCTTGAAGAGGAAAACGAAAGTATGCTCTCAACAAGGTGTTTGCTTTCTTCCAGCTATTTTGCAACGATTTGAATGCTGGCTGATCCTTCTCCATCACCTCCCTCACTCTTTTTTCTGCCACCTCCTTATCCGATCGTGGGGCAAGTTCTCCCTCCTGTGCAGTATCAGGATTTCCGCCAGATTCCCATCCCTCCCCCTCAAAGGGTCTTAATATTTGTAACTGTCTTTTCCCCTCGAACGAGTTCGCATACTTATCCCAAACAACACCCAAGGGAGTCACACGATCTCTATCCTCAACCAGTACCGCTCCCGGATCTGCTTGCAATAACAAATCTACCACACCATCCGGTGCGTCGTAGAGCAAGGCATAGTGCAAAGCACTTCTCCCATCGTTGCATCTCATTGTCGCTGCCCTCTTTCCCAGGGCGGGATAATTACGCAAGAGCAGTTTGACTACGTCTTTCGGCGTTTTATTCCTACAAGCTCGATGGAGGGGAGTCCAGCCCTTATCATTTGTTTGAACAAGCGCCTCGGGATACGCCGTCAAAAGCGAATCAATAACGTCCACGTGGGGACAACGACGGTCGCACGCGTGATGCAACGCATTCCACCCTTCCTTTCCGACGTATTTGGCAGATTCTGGGTGTGATTGACTGAGAGCCAAAACGGAGGGCCAATCCGTGATCCTTGCCGCATCATGCAGGGCCGCCAAGTCTATTAGAGTCTCCCCTTCATCAAATACTTGGGTTAACTGGAAAGGTAATCTATCTCCCCCCGTGCTGGATACACGTCTATGACTCTCCGACCTTTCTCTGTGACTCTCCGACCTATCCGATAAATCATCATCCATTGAAGCACTTCGATCGATCCGCAACGAATACAAGTCTGTGTTGTCCAATCCCCTGCTAATGCTTGACCGGCCGCCCCTGCTGCTTCCTCCCACGGCGATATCGTTCACGTCAGAGGACGATACACCCCACTGTCCGAGCAAAGATTCCATGCGTAGGTCTGTGCGACGAGAAGGCCGATTCCCTGGCAGAGAAGTGTCATTCAATGTGGCTTCCATGGGAGATGAATCCTCAACATGAGAGTCATTTGATGTAGCTCCAAAAGATAGCTGATCCTCCGGCAGAGACGTGTCATTCGATGTAGCTCTCCGAGGAGAGGCATCCTCGACGAAAGAACAGTCATTCGATGGAGCTCCCCGAGGAGAGGAATCCTCAAGATAAGTGGCATTAGATGTAGCTCCCCAAGGGGAGAAATCATCGAGAGAAGTTTCGTTTGATGTAGCTCCCCGGGGAGAGAAATCCTCAAGAGGAAAGTCATGCGATGTGGCTCCCTGAGGAGAAGCATCCTCGACTGGGATCGGCGGGGGCTGTTCGCTCATGGCGTTCTTTTATCAGGGTGGTGCGACAAGTACGCAAACCGTTAGTTGCACAAGCAATTCGCACTATATCACGCCCGGCAGGAGAAGTAGCAGGGGCAGTCGCCAACAACAATGATGTCCCCTTGTTTAGTTATGGTTCTCTATCTACATATTGGAAAATGGCCTGCACACACCCACACCCACGAAGCACACGTTGGTGCTCAATTACCGTTGCCCCCCCCAAGATTCAGTCTTTGTTGTGGCCTTTTTTGTCCAGTCACGTTTGGGATTTGGATGTTTCAATACTGATTCCTATGGGGATCAACAAAAAGATTGTTTTCCCTTTCGCACCTTTTTTTGTTGGGTCGTGCGGGGGAAACTTTCTTCCTTGTGTTTGCTGAAAAATAAGCTGGGCAATGATTCCTTATGAACCCTCCTCCCTCAAGTACTTGGAGCATGGTGAGGATAAGGGAGACAATTACAAAAGATGATACTACACGTGGTGTGCACTCCCAGAGATCTTATATTGCTGTTGGTTCTGGGATTCAACTCCATACTATCTATGATCAGACGAAGGCCATTTTGAATAACGTTGATTACCTCGATCTTTGTCAATCTCCTCACAACTTTTCCTCCTCTGCAGCTGCATCAACTTGGTTTATTTGGAGAAAACCACAACTTCAATTGGGTAAACACCAATCTCACAGCCCTAGCTGTTTGGTTCTACTAGGAAGATGGGTCTTCCTTATTTTCAATCACCGGCCGACAGAATGTGTGGGTTGGGCTTCACTGAAGAATTTGACCTCAGCCCGCAGTCCCGATGCTTATATCAATGTTTTTTGCACTACCGTAGAACTCGCGGCCAAAGCCCCGCAAATGTTAAGAATACAAGAAAAAAAGTATTGCAGTTATCGGGCCGGCGCGTGATATTTCCACTGCTATGATTCCTACGCCGAAGTAGTTTTCTGAAATTTTTGGCGCACCCTCTATTGAACGCACTGACACACAACCACACACCACAACTCGGCCCACTGCACGTAATCACCATGACAAAGTGCGGAAACATGGAATTCCGTACGCACTGGGTTTGACGCGGAGTTTTGCATATCACCGGAATTGTCTTGTAAATAGGAAGACAGCTATTGTTGTCAAGATGACTCTTCACGTAGGAACAAAATAGAAATAAAAGTATTCGTTGTACGTACGATACAATTTTCTTGCAAATGGGCTTAAACCCGTGGGGCTCCTCCCTCCTTAGCCCCCCCCCATTTTGGTGCTATTGCTTCATTAGTCCCATGGCAGGTGACATTTGACAACAGAGGTTACCAGATAAATGAACTGAACCGTATTACTTATTGTTTCAACATGGTAAATGAAATGATCATGTGCTCTTGGGCATAAGTTGCAATTTTTATGCCCATTAGATCAACTATTTGAAAACTTTTGATTTTCTGCTTTGCACAGATATGCGCCCAACTTCTTAATGAGCTCCGCGATCGCTTAGCGGGAACGAAAAACTCCCGCACCGTAGATTTCCTACAGTAGGAATAGTATGGTATGGAAAGTATCGTCAACCCGAACACAACTATCCCACAAACATCATCACCATGGTGTTTCGTTTGCCCCCCCTATGGCATCAATTCAATGATTCACCCCAATCCGACACGTGGGCGGCCATCCGCAGGGGTTGGCCAAGGGCTCTTACTAGGCGGGGTTTTATATAAATCGATAAAATATCAGAGAAATTAATTTAATTCTACAGCTCATCATGTTTTTGACGAATCACTTGCCCGCCGCCAAAAAATGGTGGCCAAAACGGCATCCATCATTGACGGCGGGCACCCAAACAATATGAATAGACTAACAACAAAGTAATAAACAACTCTACGTCTCAGTTTTAGTTCAAATTAAATATTACTACGTTATTTAGCTACTGTTGTGGGTGACAATGAAATTGGCGATGACAAAAATGGAGGCGACTCACTGGCAATTTCGATTGCCATGGCAATGCAGCGGTACAACGTGGGGCGCATTGCCAGATAGATCACATCCAGGGCTTCACTGGAAGCCACTGGATGCGCATCTCCCAGGCGGCCACCATTGTCAACGGATTGTTGAAATAACACAAAACACTAACAAAACACAACTTTTAGCTAGCAACTACGGTACATTTTGAGCGCTAGTTGTTTGTGAAAATTTCATACCCCAAAACAGACCCTCTACTCAGGTCATCAATGCGATGAGCTTCTTTTAAATGTGAAATGCCATGATTGGAGCTGAAGAGCTCGCGGTCATTTCTATAGCTATCAAATGTTGTCAGCAGATAAAAAGTAAAAAAGTTATTAACAGCTTAACACCTAAGACCGTTCTGGCGGGAACAAAAAACTCCCACTCGGAAAAGGCTTTTGGCTAGCTCAGCACAAGAACACAAACATCCCCACCATGATGGGGCCGTTTCCCCCTCCAGCGGCATGGTTTTTATGGAAGAACATACCGCACCCCCGGGAACCTCTTCGCAAGAGGTTGGATGAGGCCGCTGTCGAAGGGTTTTAGCAGAATCAATAATATAAAGGAGACAATAATTTAATTCTACTCCCTCTCTGTAAATTACAACAATCACTCGCCTGCCGCCGGCAAGATAACCAAAATGGCATTAATTGCTGGCAGCGGGCCGCCATAATGTACAAACGAACTAATAACATATTAACAAACAATAGTATAGCTCGTTTTTTTAAATAATGACTAGAATTATGTTATTTAGCTATGGTTATGCACGACAAATAATCAACAACAGAAAAAAATGCACCTACTTTGTTGGCCATTTCGATGGCCATGCGGATCAGGCGGTACGATGCCAAACGCATCACCCAGTGAGGCAGGTCTAGGGCTACCCTAGATGCCACTGGACGCCACGTTCGGGCAATTATTCGCCCCGTATTGCCCCAGTGGACGCCATGGTCATGGATTTCGGCGTAAAAATCAAGTTATGGCATTGTGAAATCGCTTTTCAAAGCTAGCGTTATAAAGGCACAAAACGGACCCTCTACTGAGCTCATCTAAGCAACAAGCTGCGTAGAAAGGTCGAACCCAACGATTAAAGCAGAAGAGATCACCTAACTTTGCCCGTCTCGGGCACGACCATCACCCTCACCCCCCCCTCCTCTTGACGACGACTACGACTCTAGCTATCAAACACTAACAACGGACAAAAAATCCTAGAAGTTACCAATCGTCAAAGAAGCTTGTCGAAAAGTGGGCGCTCATGAGCGCCCATAGCTGCTAAGCTGTTAAGCGATCACGGAGCTCATTAAAAAGTTGGGCGCATATATGAGCCCATAGGCGGGGTTATGCTGTTAATAACTTTTCCATTTTTTGTCCGCTCACAACGTTTGATAGCTAGAATTGTTTGCAAGCTCTTCAGCTCCAATCGTAGCGTTTCACATTTTTACAAAGCTTGTTGCATCGATGAGGAGTATAGGGTCCGCTGCGGGTCCCAAAATTCTCACAGGTTTTGGCTTCGGCCTACCGTAGGTTAGCTAGCTAAAAATGGTCGTTTGTTAGTGTTTTGTGTTTTCGACCAAAATCGTCGACCACGGCAGCCGCCGCGGCAATGTGACGCCAGAACTTGTCCGATGGCGGCATCCAGTGGCTTCGAGTGAAGCCCTGGATGTGCTTCATTGGGTGATGTGCCCCACATCCTGCATGGCACCGCCGCATCCGCATGGTAATCGAAATTGTCGTTGATTTGCCTGCATTTTTGTGTTGTGTCGATTTCATTGTTGGTCAGAACCATAAGATAAAGACCATGTTATGATTAATTTAAAATAAATAGGAGTTACTAATATGTTCATTAATATGTTATCAACCTTTCGTATATTATGGGCGCCCGCCGTCGATGATGGATGCCGTTTTCAATTAATTTCTTTGTTTTTTATCGTTTTATACTAAACCAAGCCAAAGCGTTCATGCCCAACCCCTTCTGAAGAGGTTGTCCGCATCCGATCGGGTGTATCCAAAGATACCACGCCGTAAGAGGGGCAAACCACCACGGTGGTGATGTTTATGGGATAGTTGTGTTCGGGTCAACAATACTTTCCGTATTATTCCTACTGTAGGAATCCTACGGGGCGGGAGTAGTTCGTTCCTGCCCAAACCCTAAGAGGGGTAATCCTGTTAACAGCTTTACCCCTATGGGTTCAGGCGGAGGGGGGGAGCTCTCGCCCCATAGATTTCCTGCTATAGGAATAATAAAATAAGAATTCCGTCAAGAGTCAACACAACTCCACCCACAAACATCATCACCATGGTGTTCTGTTGCCCCTCCCTACGGCACTGATTCAATGAATCGCCCCAATCTGACGTGTGGGCAGCCATGGCGATGCAGCGGTACGACGCGGGGTGCATCACCAAATAGAGTACATCCCGGGCTTCACTGGAAGCCACTGGATACCACCATCGGGTGAGTGCCTGCGTTGTATTGCCCCGGCAGCCGCCATTGTCGACGAATTTGTTGAAACAACGCAAAACACTAACAAAACAGAATTTTAGCTAGCAACTACGTTACATCTTGATCGCTAGTTATTTGTGAGAATCTCATACCCCACATCAAGCCCTCTACTCAGCTCATCAATGTGACAAGCTTTGTTTAAATGTGAAAAGCCATGATTGACACTGAAGAGCTCACACACATTTCTAGCTATCAAACGTTGTCAGCGGACAAAAGGTAAAAAAGTTATTAAGCATTCACGAAGCTCGTTAAAAAAGCTGGTCTGTATGTGCGCCACTAGGGGTTAAACTGTTAACAGCTTCACAACTAGTGGCGCATATATGCACCAGCTTTTAAATTGAGCTTCATGATTGCTTAATAACTTCTCCAATTTTTGTCCCCTCACAACTTTGATAGCTAGAAATGTCCGCGAGCTCGTAAGCTAGCATCGTGACATTTCACATTTTTATGCAGCTTGTCACATTGATGAGCTGAGTAGAAGGTTCGTTTTGGGGTATGAAATTCTCACAAACAACTCGGGATCAAAATGTACCGAATTTGCTAGCTAAAAGTTGTGTTTGGTTAGTGATTAGTGTTGTTTCGACAAATTCTTTGACCGCCGGGGTGATAAGGCACAGGCACTTGCCCAATGGCGGCATCCAGTAGCTTCCAGTGAAGCCCTGGATGTGCTTTATCAGGCAATGTGCCCCACGTCGTACCGCTGCATCGCCATGGCAATCGAAATTGCCAGCAATTTGCCTTCATTTTTGTTGTCACTGATTTCATTGTCAATGGTTTTGGCGAATGAGTCACCCCTACCCCTGGGAGCCTCTTTGGCAGGGGTAGGGCAAGACTGTGATCAAAGGGTTTTATTTAATAATGCATTGCGGCCAAGATAACAATTAATTTATATTAACAGCAACTTATTTTAGTTATTTCTATTCATTCTTATTACTATCATCCCCAAAATGATGGTATTGTGTTGCCCCCGTGCTCCCCCCTGGTCCCACCTCCCATCCGTACCCTTGTTTGCCGTTTCTGCATTTTTGTTGGTTGTTTGGGTAAAAAATTGGCCGGCGGCCATCTAAGGCCAGCGTGTGTTTTATTGCCGTCGTCATTGTTCCGTCATTCGATTTGATGGTCCAAACGATTGGACTGCGCCCCCCTACGCACCCCCCCCACGCGCTGCATCTCTAGCGCTACTCTACCGTGGTTGCCAACTATCGGGTTGATTGTGGTATCTCATCATTAAATGGCGGCCACAAAACCCCCCTCCCATCACTCTATTTTTCTGCGGGTTGAATTCGTTGGCTCAAACGAAGGAACCAACAGCGGTGAGAGAAATCAGAAATCCTGACTCCGCGCGCCTGATACGGACCCATAGGGAGCCATGGCACCATGTATTGTGAGTGCCGCTGACCTGCCCATGGAGAGAGAGGGCAAAGCCGCTGGAAGGTAGGGCGGTGGTGGCTCATTTTGTTGTTGTGTGTGTATTGTGTTTTGTGTGTGTGTGTGTGTGTGTTGTAGAAAATTGATATTGGCAAAAAAAATGGCCGAATTTCGTGCAATCATAAAATAAACAATACAACCAAACCACCCCAATGATGTGACATATCCCTGATCCTCTTGGTTTAAGGATTAGGGGCATGCATTAACATTCTGGCAGAAATGTTGTTTTTGCTGCCTTTTGAGTGCGCAAAAAGTGTACTCTGGAGAATAAGATGTTGCTAGGTACTCTACCGGGCTTTTTTTTTACGAAAAATAATTTTACTCTGGAGATATCCTACGTACAGCACAGCCAGGAAACTTAAGCACCCTTTACATATTGGTTGAATGTTAGCAGTTCGCCCACACAGACGCTGATTGAAAGAATCAATGATTCCTGATCCTGGCGTATTTTCAACTAGCCGCTGTCCACTCTGGGAATCTATGGATCTTTACTGCATGGCGTTGTTGTTACTCCTAAAAATCCTCCTAGTTTTTTTCTCTCAACAGTTCAGCAGCAACAGAGAATGAGTATGAAGAGTGAACCCCTTCCCTTCCTGCCAATGGTCAGTTGTCCACCCAGAGCAAATGTTGTGCATCTCTTAACAACCATCTTTCACCACTTTCTAGTTTTGTGTGTTGGCCAAAAGAAGTGACAGTGACTTCAGCAATGTTCAAAGGTCAAAGGAGAGATTGCCATCCTGTCTCCACAGAGAAAAACGGCGCTTGTGTCGCAGGACTGTGTGGGCAGAGCTGTAAAAAAATCGTCCAGTGCGAAAACTCTTCTGGGTTCAACACGATCCAATTCTCGCCACAAATTAAGGGCGGGAAGCCTCTCTAGAGAGACATTCAAAAGTAAAATTTGTGCACTGTGCGCCACCGCGCGGAATAGGTATTGGTTGGTATGGTGCACATACAATATTATCTACCACTGCCCCACAATGCGGCCAAAAATTCATTCTTGTCTAAGCACACTCTGCCCTTGCCATCTCTCACGTCTCACGTCCCCGGATCAAAATTCGCTGCTAATCCGACTCATAAATTCTGCTGCCACCTACGAACAGTAGTTGACGAGGAAAAAAAGACCACTATTTCGAAATGACGGAATCCGACTCCACCATCAAAGAAATCGACCTGGCGGAGCTCCTTTCCACATGCGTCGATGCCTGTCGTCGCGGATGCGAGGTCATTCGCAACGTCCGCCACAGGTCTCTGCACTGCACGGACGTCCTCGATTCGATCAGTTACAAGATAGCCGACGATCCGCGATCGGCGTTGACGGAGGCCGACGGAGCGTCGCAGAAGGTGATCATCGAGTGTCTGAACTGCTGCTGGGCGAAGGAAATCGAGGCCGGTCGCATTAAAATCGTGGGGGAGGAAGAGGACGACCATTCGACTGATCTGGAGGGCGAGAAATCATATGACACTGTTTACAGCGATAACATGTTTACTCATTTTGACAATTATAATTGCCCGAGGACGGATCTTGAGCCGATAATAAGGGACATGTTTCAATTATCTGGCATACGGAAATCGACACACTTGGAGCGAGGAGATGATGATTCAGGATGCGATGAGATCATCATATTCATAGACCCAATGGATGGTACTCGAGAATTCGTCGAAGGCCGCATTCAAAACGTGCAATGTCTCATTGGGGTTACACTTAATGGCATGCCCGTAGCCGGGGCAATGGGTATGCCCATGGTGCATGATACTCAGATTGAGATTGCATATGGTTTGATCGCCCTGGAGAAATATGAGAGTGAATCGGCAATTCCAGTTCCAGTGTTGTCAGGGATTAAGTTCTTTGATGCACTCAATCCACTTGTAAAGGATGCGCCTAATATCAGTGCGAGTGGAGATGGTGACTTCGGCGATGTTGATGACGATGATAATGGCACCCTGGTGGTATTTTCGGGCGATTCCATGAAACCATCACTGAACATAGCCATGGATTGCTTAGAAAACAGGGTACTTGGAGGGTCGGAAGAGTGGATCGATCAGGAAGGAGAATCCATTGAAGTCCATCTTCATCCTCCGATTCGCAAGGTGATTGTTGGGGGATGTGGACATAAAATCCTCTCCGTGCAGAGGCATGTTCAATCGTTAGTGCAACGACAAAACGAGGGATGCGATGGATCGCCATCATCTCAACCAGTGGTGGGTGCTATCTCTCTTGCGCCTCCTGGCTCGTCATCCTGGGATACTGCCGCACCTACCGCCGTTCTACTAGCTGCAGATCCAAAAGCAAGGGTTACAGACCTGTTAGGTCGACCATTGATTTACGACGGTGATAATTTATCAAATAAATGTGGTGTGGTGGCATCTTCAGGCTCTGTTGCATCTATTATTCACGAAAGATTGTGCATGGGATTGTCTAATGATGGCGCACTCTGTGAACTGATAACCGTCAATTTGTGTGACAAGGCCCCGCCCGACGCGCTGAGACTTGACAAGGACCCACCCATAAGAAATATATCAGAACTCGACTTAGTTAGGAGTATATCAGAACTCAACAGTTGAATAAAATGAGTATATCAGAACTCAACCGGTGAATAAAAATAAAAATATCACATTGCTCATGCGCCGAAAAAAGTATATCAAAC
>JALLOS010000088.1:7800-29132 GCA_036939435.1 Stephanodiscus minutulus
TTGATTGTTGTGAACCGATGCCCCTCAAGGAAGAGCCTCCACTTCATCATCTTGATGGAGAAATCCCATCTTTTGTCAACGTGGGCAAGGTCCGCTGCCACAAGTAGGTACTCATAGTCCTTTGGCGTCATACCCAATTGTTTAGATAGATTGAAATCATGTTCGTAGCTGGAGTTTAGGCTGAACCAGAAGGAACATGACGAGGAGAGGTATATCAAATACTCAACTATGTGGTCCAATAAGGAACCATCATAACTCATCGCCATGTTAAAAGGGGATTTGCCAATTTGGAACAGGTCTTCTTTAGGGTGTTGCAAGGCTCACCTTAAAAATGGCTAATCTATTTCCCCGATCTCAGCAAAAGGCATCCATCGCGCTGAGCGTTGTCGGGTGCATTGATTATCTAGCTTAAGGAACTATTTTTACGCATGTGACGTTTCATCCGAAAATAAAACTTGATAATTTTTTTTCCGCCAGAAAAGCCGCAGATGAGCGCTGGGGGGTGGTGCACACTACAATCTAAAAGTTAAACCCTCTAGGAGAGAACTAATTTGATTATTACTATTTTAGTTAGTTATGTATTTAACAGATAGCTTATTTGTTTGTGTAGGAGGTACCTAGGGTATGAACAAAATCAGGATGGATCAAAAAATATCTGAAAAAAGTGGTGTTGTCGTTTCTTCTGCGTATCTGCGCGCGGCCTTCTCACTAGGGCTAACAAATTCACAGCCTTAAGTATGGTACAAATAGTACAATTGTACTATGTAATCATTTCTCATTCATTTTTTTATTTTTTATTCTTCCCCTCCTCAACCTCATATCTCCAATAGAGTGATCTTAAAACATCAATTCACTGTGTTTGATTCACTAGTGGTCTGCAAATATTTTAGGCAGACAAAGATGCCTTGAAGCTAAAATGACTAACCTCAGAGCTGTGACATGGGCTATTTCTTGACTATCTGTCGGAGTTGGTGACTTGGCAAATTTCTTCGCTGACAAATAGTCACTTTTCCGAGTTTTTTGACTATTTGTCAGCAAAGAAATTCTTACAGAGATGAAAAGAGGAATCTATATGGTAGTTTCCTGATTCCTGAGAGGAGGAGGAACTAACTCTCTCTCTCCTCCCTGCCCACATCCTCACCCGGAGTCATACCTAGCAACACCACCCACCATGGCCGTCAAACGCCTCAACCTCCCCCCCGTGCCGATCACGGTTGCCTCTTTTACCCTATCCGATGCCCCTCTCCCTACCCCGGCCGGGTGGTGGCATCGTCCAGCATCATCTTTGCGGTCGTCGCTTGCTAGGGACGCTGATGAAGGCAGCGACGTTCATCGTTGTAGTTGTCGTCGTGTTGTTGTCGTATTGGTTGTCATGCTGGTTGTCGTGATGTTGTTGTCCGTCGTCCCGAGTCGTTGCTGTTGCCACCGCCGCCACTAACACCACCAAACCACCAACGAGCAGCGTCTGATGCCATCGCCACAGCCACCTCCATTGCCGCTGCCGTTGCAATCGCTGTCGCTGCAGCTGTCACCGCCGTCCTCACCTCGCTGCCGCTTTCACCGCCGTCGTCGACGCGGTTATCGCCCCCACCGCCGCATGGACAACGCAAATTCCCTCAACGCAGCTATTGCTGGCCGTCGCCATTGCCATGGCCACCGTCGTCGTCGCTGCCATCACCGTTGCATTCGCTGCAGCCATCGCTGCCGCCATCGCCCTTGCCTCCACTGTCACCATCGCCGCAGCCTCCACTGACGTCTCTGCCAACGCTCGTTCGGCGTCGCCTGACGTTTGGGATTGCGGTGACGACAGCTCAAGGCATGGTGGAGAGGTCGAGCAAGTTTTGAGCAAGTTTTCTGGCACGCTGCAAAAAATTCCAGGGTCAATTCTAAGACCACAAACCCCACTAAGCTACCCGTCTCAAAAAAATTGCGCAAAATGATGTGACCCAAAACTGGGCTAAAATCCGCGCTTAAAAAATGCAGTGAATTTCGAAATTAGACCACTCTATTGGGAGGGGGGAGAGAAAAAATGTAAGTGGGGAATGAGGAGAGCAATACCACACCTATTGATTGTTTTGGGAATCCTTGGTCCATTTAGCATAGAGAAGGGGATGATAATGTCCCCAGCATGCAACACGCCACAAGGAAACAGTACCATTGAGTCGTGGTGTTTAATTTTGAAGAACCAGAAAGAAAAATACCCAAGTCAAAAGGACACCCTTGGTGCAATGCCAATGCACCTGCAACAATCCCTGGGCGTGGGCCAGGAGTTGAACATAGTGAGAAAGCATGTAAGGGATTGTGACGCAATGGCTTCAGACAAGCTTCCATTTTATATGAGGAGATGTAAAAGCTTAAGGGACGAAATCAATAAATCAAATCAATCACTGCTGCAGAGACTATTAAGTGACACATAGGTCCACTCACAAGTGAAGGTGTGATGGAGTGTTCGGCATCTTGAAAAGTAGATAGAAAATGTCTAGTTCAGTCAACTGCCGTGAATGCTGATCAAGATAAGAGTGCAATGATACAATTAGATTATCCAGCATTTTCTATTCCTTAGCCAACAAGTCTGCCACTGAATAGACGGTGCAATCATCCACGGTAACTTTGATCAGAGGCGTCCCTGTTCGTGAAACGGTTAGCATTAGAGAGCACGTCTGGATGAGAAATCAAACACAAAAAGCAGTCCACACTCACCGCCATTCTGCCCCGGCAGCATCTTTCGCGTCGGTGACCCCGCCAGGCGCGCGAGCAAGTCCATCGATTCACTGTCCAGCAGCTGCCCTATCACCTTCCTGCCCTCCCTGTCCATCTCCGTCACGGACCTGGCCGTGACCTGGAACGAGCTCGCGTAGGCCTCGTCGTCCTTTCCGAGGACAAGCCCCCCGCCGTACCCTATCCCCTCCCTCGGGATCGACACCAGCCCCGCCGCGTCGTGGCTCCTGCCCGAGACCTCGTCCCGGACCGATTGCAACCGCGCCCCCCCCGGCCGCATCTGCGGCACGAACTCGTCCGGCGCCTTCCTGCGGAGGGACCTCGCGTACGCCACTTTCTGCGACTGCACGCCGAAGTCCAGCCGCTCCTCCGGCTGGACGTACGTGAGCGATCCGCCCCCCCGACCGAGCCTCACGGGCGACCCGAGGAGGAGGTCCCGGCTCGTGACGAGCCCCGTCCCACACAGGTCGATCATCTCCCTCACCGATTCCGGACACCTCCTCCCGTACAGTCCCATCCTCATGGTGCGCGTTTCGGCATTGCTCCCCGATCCCACCGTCAGCGTCATCTCCACGACGTCGGTGATCTCGCATTCGGCTCCCGCCCCGCCCCGCGAGGGGGGGGACGCGCCCACGGGCATGCTGTCGCGCAGCGTCCCGTCAGGGCCGCAGAGCGGGTCCGACGCGTCGCACCGATCGACGCCTCCCCAATTCCACCCGACGGCGCCGTCGATGTCGAGCTTCTCGAGGCAGTTCCCCTCCGACTTGCATTTCGATTCGGCGGATCCCACGGCCCGCTGGACGGGCACCGACGCCGCGTTCGCCGCGGCGGGGAGGAGGAGGGCCGGCAGGGCCCGCGATAGGAGGAATGCCCTCCTGCCTCCCCCGCCACCGCCGTCTCCACCGCCGTCGCAGTTCGACGACGACGACGACGACGACGACGGCGACGACGACGACGACGACGACGACGACAACGACGACGACGACGACGACGGTGGAAATGCCGACGACGAGGACGAGGAGCATCGCGCGCACGACGACGACAACGCCTTGATCCTGTCGTCGTTCGCGCACGACGATCAAGAAGAAGACGACGACGACGAGGGGGGGAGAGAAGGAATGGAAGACGAGGATTCGGTTGAACGATACGACGAACTGGGGGAGCTGGGCCAGTCGTATGCCTCGCTCCTGTCGTCGTTGAGCGCTGCTTCGCCGCTGACGCTGTCGGCATCCGATCTTTCCATTTCGTTGGTGGATATCTTTCAGAAATCATCGTCGGTCGACATCTCGTGGAGCGGCGACGGTCGTGGAGGGCTTTGCGTCCTAGGGATGCCGGGGCAAACGACATCGCCACCCCCGCCACCGTCGGCGGCGGCACCGGACTCGGCGGAGACGTCGGGCATGCCCTCTCACTGGCGATTCACTGCGGATGACGGGGCGGGTGCCCTCGAGGCCGACGACGCGCCCCCGCTTGGGAGGGGCGACGATGGGAGCTCGGGCGACGCGCCGGAGGAGGAGGATATTCGGACCCCGGCGGCGGAGGATGCGGCATCCGACGGCGGCGATTGCCCCCTCGCCGTCCACGTCGGCCAGCGCATCGACGCGCGTACGAATTTCGATTGCTTCACGGGATACGTAGACGGCGTCACCGGCCACCTCCTCCGCGGTACCATGATCTACCGCCATACCGGCGCGGTGTACCGGGGCCCGTTCGTCACCGGGTACCACCTGAACCACCACATCGAGGGTGGTTCTTCCAAGATCGTCGCGTCGTCGGGCGACTGCGCGATCCCGCTACGGCACGGCCGGAATGCGACGTGCACGTGGTCGGACGGCACGACGTTCCGGGGGAGCTTCGAATGCGATCGGCCGAAATCCGGATCGTGGTCCGGCGCGGACGGCTGGACGTACGACGGACCGGTACTCGCGGTGGTGGCGCGGGAACGAGAGGAGGAGGATGGATGCGATGGCGACGTCCCCGACAACTCGTACTTCGGCGCGATCTACGGGGCGCTCTTCGGGCCGGCGGAGTCGGGGGGGGGCGCCGCCGCGGCGTCGTCGTCATCCCCCCCCCCCACGCCGTCGATCGGCGGATGCGACGTCGTCGTCGGCGGCGGCGGCGACGGCAATCCCGAGGTGAAGAAGCACCCGCAGAACGCGATCGGCGTGCCCCCCCCCGGTCTGCCCGGCTCGGTCCTGTTCCACGGCAGGGGTCGATTCGCGCGGCCGGCGGACGGATCGTCCTACGAGGGCGAATTCGCCAACGGCTTGGCCAACGGCGTCGGGACGGAAATATTGCCGCGGGGGGGGGGGACGTACGTCGGCGAGTTCCGTGACGGGTTGCGCCACGGCGTCGGGACGTTGATGGAGGATTATTTTTCCGATGATGACGACGGCGACCGGGGGAGCGGCGCGGAGGACCGACTTGGAAGTAGTATTGGTGAATTCGATGATCGCCCGGCAGGAGAGATCGATTGCGATGGCGGTGATGTCGACATAGGAGGCGACCAAAGCGTCGATACCGGACCCGACTTTGCAGCGGGGGTCACCAAATCATCCACCGCGGATAATACACTCACTCCGAATTCCAATGCCGTTGGATCGATGGTATCCCCCCCTCGTGGATCCGGATCGAATTCGTCCTCGGCGCCGCGTCACAGGTCATCCACAAATCTCGAACCGAAAACCCCAAGAACACTCAACCCACCGTCGTTCGGCGATAATCATCGCCAGGTTACAAATGGGAAAAAGAAACAACGTGTATTCTCCGGAGTCTGGTGTGCCGGTCAGCTCGAAATTGAGGACTGCCGCGGTACTGTCCATCCGGACAAAAATGAATTCAGGGAGGAGAGTCATGCAGATGTTGCCATTCGTGTAACAGCTTCAACTGCAAGTGGCGATGGGAGTGTTAGTGCAAGGGGGGATTCCACGAGCGTGGCAACTTCTCTGAACAGAACTACGTGGGATATGTTGGATGGGAAATGGCTCGGTTTCTGATCTTTTGCACAATGGAGAAACCTCATTGATCCACTTATAAGGTTTGGTTTGGAAATCATCGCAACTCGCGGGGGCGCAACACTACTTCAATCATGAATTTGGTGGGAGCTGACGAGAACTTGTTGTGTGAGAATTGGAAGGCCCTGGCTTCACGTGTAGATGAGCCCGGGACTGGGATGAACGGGAGAAAATGTCGATGTCTCCCCATCACAATCGCGGACAAGATTGTGCCCCTCCTCATGTTGACCTACTCATTCCAAGTTAAAGCAATGGGAGGTAACTCCCCCACTCGACCGCAAGAGAGCAGTGAGGTATTGGCCTCTCGGGAATGGAAAGAGCAATTCCGGATATCCATGTCTCAGTTTCCACGACAAGTATGCGATAGACGACAACCCCCAACGTATCCAGACAATGGAGCCATACCAAATCGAGAGCTAACACAAGAACCCTGACAACCGGTGTGGACATGTTAGTGGATGATCACGAATGCATTCTGGGGATGCTTCGGTCTCGAGTGGATCTCCGCCGTGCGGAGAGGATGGGGGAAAGGGCAAGATCAAGACAAACACACGTCTGGGACAAATACCAGGCAAGAGCACACAGTAGAGCAAGCACTCCGTGGGAGCTAGAACAAGACCAACAACAATAGGAAATAGATCAAGACGAGCCAGCGCAAGAAAAACACCACCGTCTCATGCATCTGACCATTTTCTAATCACACCAAAGGGCGCTTCGGACTTGGTACAGGTACAAGCAACTTCGGCTATGAGATAACTCTGCTCGGAGTGCAATTTTGCTTCTTGTGTGACTCGAGACAACACAACGAATTCATTCTTGAGCAAGATCAACACACGGCACGTCTGGGACGAAAAACAAGACCCATCTGTGGTGAAACGCACATCATTTAATCAACAAAAAGGGCTCATAGAACAACAAAAGCAAACAAATCAATGAGCAGATTCGACATCCTGAGTCTCCTCTCCTTGTCTCCCACACTAAGCCTATTTTACAATGAAACTACGTGTCTTCTTTTTCGCCTCTGCTGAACAATATATAAGATCAGTTCAGTCCACGACGCAGTGTGATTTTTGGAGATCTCTACCAGAGTTCTCACTCTTTTGTCAATCCTAATCATCTAAGACCTGATTACCAATCCATCGGTGCCCTTCCCTGTTGCATTCGCAAGGCTGAATGCATTGCAAGCATCAGCAGCAGTCAGACATTCTCACAGTTTATCAAACCCAGTTCTATGCTTAGTTACACAAGCAAATAATCTGATTGCGTTTTTTTTAATATTTATTGGGTGTCATTTGAAGCAATGAAAAGAAAAAGATTGAATGCAATGCTGGCTCTTATGAAGTTCTTGGTGCTGTTGGCAATCTTTCTTTCAGCAAGTAATTCAAATGCATTTACGAGTCTGAGCCTTGTTGCTGAAAATCAAGTTTGGGCGAATCATTTGATTCGATTTCAGCAATCAATGAGCGATCCAACGAATGAACCAAGTCGCGAACCGATTTGCAAACCAATCAAACGAATGGATTTGGATGCAGAGCTTCCAAACAACCTTTCACCAAAGAAACCTCAAGAAGTGGACAGTAAACCAAAGCAGGATGCAGAGCTTTCAATCAAAACTGCTTCCACTTAACCTCATGGGCCCTGTCATGATAAAAAATCAGAGCGAGATGGAAACGGTTCTTCCACTCAATCTTGTGGGCTTCGCCACAATAAAAAATCAAAGCGAGTGACATTAAACAAACAGGACAAGGATGCAGTGCTTCTTCATAACCTTTGGTCAAAGCACACTCAACATTCAAACCATTACAAAGAAGAACCTTTGCAGAAGCACTGTTGCACAGACTTGGGTATTCAATCAAATTATCTTCACAAGTGAAAAGACACACGGTTGTCAACAATTAACTCATTCAGAAAATTCTGAGTGAGGTAGATTGGCGTCATTACTTTCATCTGGTCGAATATCTGCGAGGATCCAACCATTTGACAAACAACTTGCGGCAAAGCCGATTGTTTGTGGCAATGCCAACTAGAGATCAACAAAGTGAAATCAAAGAAGACAAAGAGTGAGCCAATCGCAACTCACTCAACAATTCAGAGTGAGCCAATTGCATATCGCTCAACAAATCAAATTAAGCAAGTCAAGTCTTCTGCCACATTCAAGTTTGTTGTTGCATCCGTCTTCAATAATATATCGATTGACTCATGGCAATGCCAAATGGAGATCAACAATGTGAAATCTCAGTTGATTGATTCGTGGCAACCCCACATCAACAAAGTGGATCTCAAATTACTTTCGTTGTGTTCGATTCACCATTCTTGTCAAAGCCGATCCGATTTTGACATAACTTTGATCTTCATTGACCAGTCTTCTTCCACATTTCTATTGGTTGTTGCATCCTCGAACAACAATACCTTATCCTTCGATGACTCTGTCGATCGGTCTTCTGACACGTTCAAGTTGGTTGTTGTATCAATCACAATCAAGTACTCAACAGGTTCATTCAAGGTTTCATCGGGAGCATTTCAATAATTTAATGGAGTTCCGGCATTCACAGCAGAGTTAATTGTTGCATTGACATTCGAGCAAAGCAACCACGAGCTTGGCTTTGTCATCCACCACAAGCTCATTGAGCTCATCAACGGCCTTGTTGGTCACATTGAGCTCACTGAGCTCATCAGCCTTTTCCTCGACGGCCACATGAATGATTTTCAACAAGGAGCCGCGTCCCATGTCAATGACGCTTGTCTCCACAGGTTGATTGTTGTTTCAGTTTCTGAGGGAGCTCAATAAGCTGCTCCAGCTCAGCAAGCCGCTTCATCCACTATTCTCAAGTTGATTGATGCATTGATTTCTGAGAGAACACGATTCGATTCAAATCTCTATCGGTCCGGTGATTTAGACAGTTCCCAGTTGATTGTCTATATCATTTCCGCCAAACGGGCCTCCAAGTTGAATGTTATTTATTCCAAAACACCCCTTTGCTTTAGCAACAAATACGGAATATTTTGTGAGGGAGAAAGGAGACAACATAACAACGCAAATGACAGTGATATCGTAGCACGGTTACATACTTGCCTTATCGGCAAAATTGGCCTCGTTGGCGACGATGGCCTAAACGGTTGGAACATTGTTGGCCTGATCAAGCTCATTGAGCTCATTGGCCTTGTCGGCCATACCTTTTGTTGGCCTCATCGAGCTTGTCAAGATCATCTGCTTCGTCGGTCACAATGGCCTCGTTGGATTCATCAGACTCGGCCTTGTCAGCCTCATTTGTTTTGGCCTCATCAAGCTCGTCGAGCTCATCGGGCTCTTTGGCCCCAGTGGCATCAGCCTTGTTGGTTTCATCGGCCTTGGCCTCATCGGCTTCATCGGCCGTGTCCTCGTCAGCCTTGTCGGGCGTATCGGCCACATCAGCCTTGTCGGCCCCATAAGCTTCAATGGCATCAGCGGCCTTATTGACCAAATCAGCCTCGTCAGCCTCAGTGGCATCAGTGGTATCAGCGGCCTCATTGGCCAAATCAGCCTTGTCGCCTTGTCGGCCTCGTCGAATCATTGGCTCATTGGCCTCATCGGCGTCATTGGCTTTGGCCTCATCGGCTTGTCTGCCTCGTCAGCCTCAGCAGCCTTGTTGGCTCGTCAGCGAATCAGCCTCGGCGGCCTTATCGGCTTATTGTCTCATTGGCTGTTTTGCCATCGTCTTGCCACATTTCTAAACACAGGAACAACAAATCACGGTGGCTCAAGCATGCAGCACCACACAAAATTGTCACAATGCAATCTAGCGCTAACAAAATTGCCAACGCGACAATATCTTATTATAGCGCCACCTCATTGCTTCATGTGTATTTGCTCGTGAGGGAGCAGATGTGGTGGTGGCTTGTACTTGCCAGGAAAAAGTTGTGTTGGTGGCTTGCCTCTTTTGGCAAATACTACCACAGTGACATGTTACAAAATGCAAAACAATTCTTTTCTCTCAGGTTACCGCAAATGACAAAATACTGCGTCATGAGGGAGTGTGACAATATCCACTCATGGGATATCTCTAGTGGTGACTTAGCATTTAGTCATCAGGATGGAATTTACGGTTTTAAATCCCCCAAAAGGTTTTTGGAGATCTCTTCCAGAGATCTCACTCTTTTGTCAATCCTAATCATCTAAAGACCTGATTACCAATCCATCGGTGCCCTTCTCCTTTTGCATTCGCAAGGCTGAATGCCTTGCAAGCAGCAGTCAGGCATCATCACATGGCTGCAGACTTTTCCATCGGCAAGGTGTTCATCACCGGTTATCATGACACTAAGGATCGGGATGTTCAATTTTGTCCATTCGAGTCCGAGAGTTTGAGCTAAGGCTGTCATAAGGAACAAGAAGAGGACAGGCGCCATGTTGTCCCCTTGACGTACTCCCACACTTTGAGGGATCTCTTCGATCTCGTTTTCAAACTATAGCACGCATGATGTGTTGTTGCGGTAGATCGTCTCAATGGCAGTTGTAAATTTTGGAGGGGCTCCGTATCGACACAAGACGTCAATGAGCAGCTTGTGATTTCTTCGACAAGGTCGAAAAAGCCTACGTATGAGGCTAGGTCATGAATGTGTCGAGCGTTGATTAGGGCTTTCAATGTGAAAAGCCCGTCTCAGCATCCTACTCCAGGTGTCCCACCAAACTGAAAGCGTGTGCCGTGTTTATCCAGCAATGTGAATGCTCTGGCTGTCATCACTGACGAGAACACCTGTAGCATATCCATCAGCATAATCCCTCACCATTTGTTTGGGTCGCTTAGGTCACCTTTCTTTGGCACAGGCGTAATATCGTATTTATCACGATTAATGGGGCGCAACCTAATGTGTCAGTTGACCAATGGCGACTGACTAGGAGTGGGCAGGCGGCAACAATCCAGGAGCCAACCACCTTCAAGAGTAAAGTCACATTGGGCTATTTTTTTTCTACCTCGACACCCTACAGTCGTTGCCGTGATTATGATGGCGTTCAGCAGCTCCCACATAAAAGTGACCTCCATTGTCTCAGGCGTTTGCGATTGCGTGTCCATTGAGCTCCGCGATGATTCTGCAAAAGCATGTTGTTAGCCTCACTCCGTCCTCATCGAACAATATTCAGCTGATTCGTCACAACTATTTAATACTCTTCGACTGCGGCTGTTTGATTCGAGCCACTCAAGGAACAGCCTACATAAAGGATCGCCATGCTCGTGGCGCAATATCCTTTCGAATTCCTCTGTTACGAAACCGCGAATGCACGTTCTATGTCCGGCGTCACGACGAGCGATTTGTCCACCGACCCCAACGACACAAAGGTTGCACCGTCGGGATCGATGCACACCGCCTCCTGTCTGAAAGCGCATTGCAGTCCCTCGTGGACGAGCAGACGAACCTTTTAGAGAGAAAAAGCAACAAAGACAAAGAGTGAATGCCTCCGAGAGTGAAACACGCGAAGAAAGGGACGGATATGCGTGGCGTACTTTTCTTACCTCGTGACCGTCGCCTCCCCCACCAATAATTAGCTCCGTCTTTCCACTCTTACGAACCACGATTCTACCGTACCTACCCGCAGCGGAATCCTTCAACGTATCGTCGTATCCCGGTGCACCAGACGATGCAGTTGCCAATGCCGGGGCCCCAGCTTCCCCGGAGGAAGCAATCGCATCGGCATGGGGACCGCTGCTCCCCGCAACGTCCGGCGCGTTGTTGTCGAATCCGTCGAACAATTCGCTCTTGATGCGAGCCGCCCTCTTCTTGGATGCGCTCGACGACGCGGACGAGGCATCCAAGTGCGGCAGCCGCGTCGGAAATTTCATCAGGAACCACGAATTCCTCGTATCCGCTTGATTGTGCAATGCGTCCGATACGGACGCCAGGTCCAAAAACGGCGACTGGAGCGGAGGATCGTCCAGCTTGGACGAAGACGCGCACGCCGCCGCCACTCGCAAAGAGGATGACGACGTCGCGTCGCGATCAGGAGTTTTCTTCTCCTCTCCGTCGTCGTTGTTGCCGTCGTATTCCTGACATTCGTACATGGCCGGTCGGTGGGGGGCGCCGGGGAACGGCAGTTGCGTCGGCGGCAGACCGCCGCCGCCGGCGTCCTTCCTCCCCCCGCCGCGCCTCGCCATCCGTTCCTCGGCGCTGGAATCCGAATCGTACACGAACGCGTCGGAGATCCCGTCGCGATCCGCCCTCCCGCCGCCACCGTGGTCGTCGTTCGTTTTCTCGTCGTCGAAGAGGCTGGGCATGCCGTCGAACCGGGACCTCGACGGGCCGTCCAGGACGCTCCTCTTCCCCCCCCCCCCGTTCCCGTCGTACCCGAAGTCCTCGTCCATGTCCAGCATCTCGGCGACTATGAATTCCTCCCCCTCGCCGGCCTTGGCGCGCGCGGCCGCGGCCACGGATTCCGCCACCGATCGCGCCGCGCCGAAGCCCCCCCCGCCGCCCCCCGACGACGACGACGACGACGACGACGCTCCCGCCATCCCGGGCATCACGACGGCACCGTCCGCCCCGGCGGCGATCGCCCCTGTCCCGCGCGCGGCGTCCCGCGACGACGACGGCGCGCCGCCGCCCCCGCCCCCCCCGGCGGCCTCCCCGCCGCCGTCGCGCCTGGCGGCCTCGCCGGTGAAGAACGCACGACCGGTGGGCATCACGAATCGCCCCCCCCTTCCCCCCCTTCCCCCCCTCCCGCCACCGGCGGTCCGCCCGTCCCTCCCGCCGCGGCCTCGACCCTCGCCGCGACCTCGACCGCCGCCCCGTCCCGCCGCGGGCGCGCCCCCGCCCCCGCCGGCGACGGCCGACGACGACGACGACGACGACGACGACGCGGCGGCGGCGGACGCGTCCGCCTTCTTCGCCGGGCGGATGAGCGGCTTGAATTTGCCGGCCTGGGTCGGCGGCTTCTTCGGCGGCATTTTCGTTGGGTTGGGGCGCGCCGCGATGGAGGACGAAGGTCGGGTCGGGTTGGAGACGGCTTCGCGTGAGGAGAGGGAGGTTGTGTGGTTTGTTGATTGAAGGTGGATTTGATGGGAAATAATACGGCGGGAACGTCATAATTCTCTTCCACGTAGGAATTCGTAGAAGATATACTTAGGAACTCAAACCTGGTTTCCCTTCACAACAGCCATGATGTTGCCGCCGAACAAGACGCTAGACTACTCGAACTGTAGAGCTTCGAGAGGTACGATAGAAGTAAAGATACAAAAATAAAATGAATAAATTAGAGCTTAAAAATGGCGGAAGGTCGACCACTTTTCTTAATCGTGCGATGATCCAATCTTCCTCCTCGGTGGCCTGCCATGGCGAGCAACTCGTTGACCTCCTGCTGCACACGTCATTAACCCAATCACGTCATCAACCAACCCCCCCCCCTGCGCCGCCTACACGGCCCCACATTTATTCGGCTTTCATCTTAACCATGTACTCATGGGCCGCATACCAAAAGGTCCGGTGGATACCCCCACCAGCGGCTCCTGTCGTTACTCGACTCTTCGAGCGCGAGTCCAACCTCACAAAAATATCAATATCCCCCCTTCATCCGTTCCATGCACCTGCGAACGACCTCCTCGGTTATGACCCTCTCGTCCGCGCTCTCCTCCATTATGTTCTCCAGCATGCCCTCCTTCGCCCTGGCGATACGCTCGGCCATCATCAGCTGCTGCGAGGCCGGCAGGCCTTTCATCATCTTGTCGATGCCCGTGTTCTTCAGGCTACGTTGCATAATGCGATTCATCAACTCCATCATCTGGTCCTGTCCGTAGACGACCCTGGCGATCCCACCTTCCGACTGGTCGGCGGCAGCCGACGGGGTGGGGGACGACGGGGGACTCGGCATGCCCGCCCTGCGGAACGTCATGATCTCGTCCGTCGACAGGTTGAGGAGCGACCTTTCGGAGATGAACGCCACGTCCTCCACGGAATGGCAGTCGAATCCGTGCTCTGGGGACCGCGACAATGGGAGCGGGACGGGGGGAGGGGGAGGGGCGGACGGGCACAGACGGGCGGCGGGTAGTAACGGGTGTCAGCCACGCGGGCGAAACTGCAAAACTCGCAAAAATCACCGACAGACACGACGAGACGAAACGCGGGGAGGGCGGGGGGGGGGGGAGTCCTTACCTTCCAGGGGGGCGTAATTCAACTTGTAAATTGGCACCCGGACGCTCGCCGTCGCCGCCGATCGTCGCCGCAGCGGCGAATCCTCGTCGTCGACGCTCGTCGTCCCCTCGCCCCTCTCATCGTCCGCGAGGTCGTGCATCCTGTCGGTCTTCTGGACGAGGGTGGCCGCCCACCACACCGTGACGCCGCCGTCTTCGCCGTCGACGGCGTCTCCGCCACCACCGTCGTGGTCTTCGACGGCGGACCCATCCACCTCCTCCTTCGCCTCTCCCCCCCCCCCCCCCCCCCCCCCCCCCCCCCCCCCCCCCCCCCCNCCTCCTCCCCCCTTCTTACCTTTATTGCCATCCGCCGGTTTCTTCTTTGGTCCGCCACCGCCGACGCCCCCCCCCCCCTTCGCCCCCCCCCCCCCCCCCCCGATCCGATCCGCCGCCGCCGCGTCTTCGTTGTCGCCGAAGATGGTCCACTTGACCTCGAAGCGATCGCCGGGACGGAAGCCCTGCACCTCGGCGACGTCGTAGACTTCGGCGTCCTCCTCCCCACCACCATCCTTCTCCACGACGGCCCTGCCGGAATTGTCCTTCCGACGCTTCTGCTGGGCGATGGGGGCGTCGTCGCAGTCGTCGTCGTCGCGGGGGGGGGTCGTCGACGACGACGCGGGCGGCTTGCTGTCTTCCTCGTCCATGTTCGGTTTAAACGCTACAATGATGTATCCGACGTTCTGCGCAAAAAAATGCCACGAATTTCGACCAAGAAAAAAAAAATACGATTTTTACTTTCTGAAATCCTAGTTTTATCATTAGTGCAACCCTTTCTAACCGGCGTGACTACACAAAGAACGGGGAGCCCGGAAATTTAATGAACAAGGACATGCATTTATTAGGAGTAGGCTAATGTTTCAAAATGGAGAAATAACGTGTTAAGCTCGATCACAAGCAGAACAAAACGATCAAGCAGAACGAAACCGCATCACAAACACAGGCGTCCGGCGGGAGGATCGCTGCAGCCAGGGGAGGGGCACTTACTTCCCCGTCATAGATGGGCAGAGGAAAGCAACCCCTTCTTCCTCTCTAGAGCNCCTCTTTGGACAATGGATAAGTTCGTGTTTCGCAAGAAGGATGCGAAGGCTCCACCAGCCCCTAATACTAATGCATCAGATGCAGACCTCCCTCCATTGAAGTACACAAGCTTGGCTCTCTTTCGCACATGGGCACAGATCCTATTTGGGGTTTCGCAAGTATTCGGTGCACATTGCTGGTTCCGCAGTGCTCTTGGATGCATTCTTGGCGTCACTGTCTTCTACCCTTATGTAAAAACCGTCGTGGAGTACTGCATTGATAGGATTCTTTCTGTTTCTAGAGAGATGGGTGTCAACCTCATTAAAGGAGGCGAAACCTATGTTGATCGTGGTGACAAAAGACCAACAGAATCGCCCACTTACAATCCATATGTCTACATGTTTGGAGAGGCAGTGCGTTTACCCATAATGGCACTCACATGTTCTGCAGCAGAGCTAATAGAGCAATGTATCATTTCTCACTGCAAGAAAGTGTTTAAATGTGCTAATCAGAGACCGGAGGGACCAGGTTCTTATGGAGATGGTCGTGTGCTTGGAATCCGGAATGAAAGGCCTGCAACTTTCTATTTGGCTCCACTTCAGCCTTTTATTGCTACTGTCTCTGATTATTTGAGAGAAATGAGAAACACATCAATGATTCAACGTGCAACATTGCAACTTCGTACTCACGGATCTGTTGACATTCGAATCTTTGCTGTAAGTACTTTGAAAACTACCACTGTCACATCAAATGTGGCCATTGACCTCTCCGACGATGTGGAGATTCATGAGGTTAAAAGTGAACAAGCTTCAAGTTTGAAGAGTGATCTTTCTTCCGACCCAGATATTGTATCTGTGCTTCAAGGAATGTTTCTGCCCGAAGTTCTTGAAGAAATCCTTTCAGCGGAAGATCTTGTTTTTCTCAACAGGGTTCTCAAGAACATGCAGTCCGATGGACTGGGAAGTTATTCTGTGGTTGATCATGAAAGATACATGTCACTCAAGAAAGTTAACAATTAAGCCTGCCCTTGTCTAATACTTTCGAATCCCACCAACAGTCATGGTGAGATCTTGGGTGCTTTTCGGACTATTACTGACCTTCTTAAGAGAATTGGTGGTAGATTTGAAGACTTCCCCAAGGTTGCTGAGTTGCGCAAGGCTGGTTTGGCTGGTATTCCTATCCGCAACAACCATCTTGTTGTTCGTATGTTTCTTCCCTCAGACATCATGACCCCGGAGCAGGTAATCACTGACTGTGGAAATGACCCCAGTAAGAAGACTACTTTAGACGAGATACTTAGATTGGCTTTAACAGCCGGACTTGAGAAAGCTAAAAAAAATACAGAAAAGAGGCAAGAAGTACATGGTCACGTGAAGATCATTTGCAAGGCAATGTATCCTGATTTACCTGGTTATTCTCGAATCTTTGATCTTGGAACTAAGGCGTTCGCACGGGAAAACTTGACAGGAAAGAATCGCATTCTTCATGTTGCAGTGGCCGGCGAATTCGGATCTAACGTGGCTAAAGGGGGAGCGAAAGGGGCCACATTTCCTGGTAAAGTCGTTAGGCAGGGAGAGTGTAAAGGTAAGTATTTTCATGGTTTCACGGCAATTATGGTGAACAAAACTACAGGCGAAATCCTAACAGAGGAAGAGCGGTCTAAAGCATCAATGATTAGAGATCAGAATGGAAATCGAAATGGAAACAAGAAAACTAAAACAAAGTAGTTGAATAAATTTACAATAATTCCGGCCGCTCGCGTCTTTGCCATTATTTCCATTATGACAACACAAGTTCATATCCAATATAGTACCCGGTCTGGTGAGTGAGGATCAATACACCGCATCAAATTTGGTTCCTACGACCTACGACGCTGGTAACTTAGGATGCGTTTCGTTCGCGTCCTGTTCACACAGATGGTGAAAATATCAGCTCCATACTGGTTCCACTTGATATTGTACCAAACCCGCATATCGATGGCAAGCGTCGCGATGGGACTTGCGTGCTTTTTGGTCGGCTTGGGCGGCTTGTCCCGAGACGAACTGAAGGAGGGTGGCGACGGCGACGATCGAGATCCGGAAAATGGAGGCGACCGACGTTTGGGTTTGGCGCTTGAATTGCTCGGTGTAGCGTTTATGAGCTTCGCATGCAGTTTGGGCAAGGTGAGCTGGATTGCATAGTTTTGATATTCCTGCCCGAACTTTCTTGTTCAAGCCTTATATCGTCTTCCCGTCTCAAGGCATCATTGCTGGCTCTTGCCGGAAAGTTCGACATCATGATTCTCCCCTCGATTGCCCCTCCTAATTCATATCTGGTCATTTCTGAGGAGCTCACAGAAACTGCCAATATTTCTCAGCAGAACTGTAGTGTTGATGAGACTGAATCAGAGGACAATGCGGGTAAACTAATGAAGCAGGTAACCACGCCCCAAAGAGCATGCATCACCGCATTCTCATCAGGCACGGGACTTGCTGGAATAATTGGATTTGCATACAACGCTTTGTTTTCGGACCTCTTAGGTTGGGGTCTAAGCGCTACGGTTTGGAGTGCTATGGGATTTTCGCTCGCATATTCAGTGATATATCGCAAAGGTCTACACGGCATGGATGACAGTGCGCAACGACTGGCACAACCAGAAGCCGGGCCATCTAGGGTGCTAGAATCTCCTCTGTTTGTTGATGAATTCGGAATTAATGAAACCAGCTTAACGCGCCGCCGATACTGCTACGATAGTGAGGACTCTGGTTCAGCACTAGAGATGGCCAATGCAGAAAGCATGCACCCCATCACAATGCAGCAATTACGAACAGATTCGTCCGTTGCATCTTTCACAGCGTTTGAACGCTTTAAGATGGTACTGTCTTTCTGGCGCTATACAATTCCGTTGTTCACTGTGTATGCGGCAGAATACATGATGCAAGCGGGCGTTTGGTCGGCGATCGGGTTTCCGGTGACGAGCGCCACCGCACGAGCCCAATTCTATCATTACAGCAACTGGACGGTGAGTGGATATTATCCCACACCGCAACATGGTATTTTTCTTTTACTTCAGTTCTATGCGATTATCTCACGCTTCTTCACCCCTACAGTATCAAGCGGGCGTGTTCATATCGCGGTCGTCGGGAAACGTGTGGACCGCCTCGATTCCGATTCTTTGGTTAATGCCAATCCTCCAAGGTGTCAATCTTTATTTCTTCTGGTTAGACTCGTTGCATCAATTCTGGTACAACTACTTGCTCATGCTGCCATGCTTCGTTGCTGGTTTGCTCGGCGGTAGCGTCTATGTTCAGGGATTTTCCAGAGTTAACATGGATATGCCCATGGAGTTGAAAGAGTTTGCTATCGCGAGTGTTGGCGTTGCCGACTCCTTGGGAATATTAGTTGCCGATGTTATCTCACTATTTCTTCAAAGTTGCATCTACAGCCAACACGGTATCAAAGGAGCGGTCGTTGATTGCCCTGTAAATATGTAAATACGACACTAGAGGTAGCAACGTATCGGGATGCTGATGAAACAATCGATTAATGTTCAGTTCATTTTACTTTGTAATCCGAACATACCCATTCACTATTCATAGGAGAATATTCAAGTCTGCTGAGTAAAGTCACCTCTACCAGGTCGCCACTATCAATCTTCTGTAGATGTGACGCACCAAGGCCACATCAAGTGATAACGCAGCGAGTTTCACACCCACAAACTCAATCACGAACCACTTCTACACCAAGATCGAGGCAGTTGTCAATCAATGTAGGACGGACAGTTTTGTCATCCGAATACATAAAAAAACGCGCTGCCCATAGCCCCAAATATTACCATGCCTTGCTAAATTCCATCCACGCTAACGCGCACTCCATCCTCAGAGCAGTCAAATCGGAAAATCGTTCCTTTGGTTGCCTTTATTTTTCAAGCCATCTTTAATAATTACCTCTAACTCTTTGACATCCTCAGGCTTGCCACCATGTCGGGGTTTGATGCCCTTTCCGATAGAACCAGCGATAGTTTGGGCATCGGCCTTGAATACCATCTCCAACACGAAAGTTGTCGCGAGAGAATCAGGTCCGAAGGTACGCGCAGAATTCCATCATGCTGCTTGAGTCTCTTTCTTTTGTCTCCATGAATATTGAGACGTGGCATCAATGGCTCGTGCGGAAAAATACACAGCAACAGCAAATACATTTATGATCGCCTTTTTACGAGCTCCAACACCAACAAGGTACAGGCCATCCTCGAGCTTGGACTAAATTCAACAGAGGCCCCCCACCAAGCAGGTCCCGACGAGGGCCTAGTCTCTGAGTGGTTTTAATCCCCTCTCAAATTCTGCCTTCTTTTGAGCCTCAGCAGCTCTCTCTGCGGTCTTTTGTCGTTCCTCATCGTCATCCTTTCTGTTTGCTCATTCCTCCGATGTGGCCTGATCCTCAGTTTGGACTTGAACTGCAACTTCATCGATAGAATATAGAGAAATATCATGCGCATTAGAAGCATCTTTCACTTGAAACTTCTAATTCACTGAGAGCGCCAATTATTTGTGTTCTCTGCTTGAATCTCCGCTTCGGGTTTTTTTTTGGATACCGCATATCGTCAGAGGGAGATGATTCAAGAGCTACCATGTCAGCTTCATTATTTGTCGATGGGGGTACCTATATCCCCTCGATTTCTTCGCGAGGAGATGGTTCAAGAACCACCAAGTCAGTTTCATCGGCAAGATCTGAAGCCAAATGTAGTTGTTCACCAACGTTTGACGATACCAACTCTTACAAAACAGAAGTTCAGTGTCAGCTGAAGTTTTCATTTGCTATTTACTCAATCGCTTCATCAATATACGCAGAGAAAGCATGGTTCGCCGACTTCCAGGATTCTTTTCCTCTGGCATATTAGCAGTCGCGCTTGTCACCTCGGCTCGTTGTTCCATCTCTCTGTTGCTTTGAAGACAATCCTCAACCAGTGACGGGCTCACGCTGCCGGAGTCCATAAACACGTCAATATTGTCCTCGTGGGAAAGCTTCTCAAGCCTCGCCAGCTCTGCTTCGTCATCCTCAAGTGAATTGGTAAACTTGGGGTTTAATTTTACCCAGTCGATTTTCTTATCCGCCTCGTTCTCCACAGTGAAAAAGCCATATTTGTCTACGGTATAATGCAGCGTAATAGCAACAACACACAGTTAGTACAATCATTTCTTGTGTGTTGGAGAAATATATCTAGACTCACCCAGTAGATCCAGGCTTGTCCCGTCACCTTCCCCGTATGATATCGTCACCTCTTCGCCCTTCTTGATTGGTCTCAGCGCCCTAAGCGCGAACGAAGACGTGTCATCGAAATCTCTCGTAATTCTGTTGACGCTTATCTTCAAGCCGGCATTTGGATTATGTGCGTGATTTGCCATGTCAATGAGAGGGAGTAGAAATCCCTGTCTCTGCTCAATTTTGTTTCGTAGGATAGGAAATACACCAAAGAATGTCCCGTCCTTTTTGCTGCTCGGGTCATCAATCATATTCCAGGTGGTAAATCTTCTCGAGCGAACCATAAACGTGGCCCATCTCAGCTCGTTTTCGTTTACGTCGTTTTCCTTGGCAACTTCTTCCACTATTTGCTTCCTTCCGCGTATTTGTTTGACTAACGCTTGTACCTCCAAACCAGCAATAATGTCGGAACTCCAAAAGTCTGGCGTCAGACCAACTTCATCCCCAGATGATGGTATCTGTGGCAAATTGTCGACGTACGGAGCATAATATTCACAGTTTTCAACGAAGTTACGCAGGAAATGCAATCCTTGGTAGACATCATCCACATCATCTTTAGACCATCCATTACTCCCCCGGACATCACCGAAGTCATCGACTTCATTAACCCAAGTCGTATCGCCTACCAGCAGCGCAGAGTTGTATGGGACCTCTACTATGATTCGACCAGACATGATATCATTCTTGGCATACAGACCTCGCAAGCCTTGGCTATTCGTGTCGACTGTGACCGAGGATGAGAATCCCCTTCCATCTTCCAACCACTCGACCAACTTTTCAGTGCTTTCGTTCTTCTTTTGGCCATCTCTAATCGCGACGAAGCTCTTCAGAGTTGCGAGCGTAGACATCGGTGGGAATGGTTCGCCTATACGATGCCGTTTCTTCAAACTCTTTCCCATCCACAGGAGAGGAGTTTGAAACGATGCCACTTTGGTGTGATAGTCTACAGTCGAGCAGACCGCTATTACGGTCGCGGTGGCGACCAGCTTGAGCTTCGGCGCCATGCCTGTGATGTGCTCTTCTTGACGCTGTTGCATATGTCGCGTTGGCAGAGTGGCACCGGTCGTCGGGAAAGGATTATCTATTATTCCCGCCCGCCCTGCGATCTTCGATCAATTATTTTTGATCAAGCATCCGCGAGGGAAGGTTGTACCAATTTATGGGTACAGTGGGCTTCGCCCAAAACAAGGAT